>JAWWML010000032.1:9879382-9891387 GCA_035047165.1 Ormyrus rosae
GGTTGATGGCGAGGCCGGTGGTGGCACTCCGATATCTGAAAAAGAACAGTACTTATTTGTAGAAGGAGTGGAAGTTTTTCAATAGTTAATATGCATTTTGTTACATACCTGTCTCGAGAAACGGCGGCGGTGTGGGTGAATTTTTCGGCGATTTTTTGGAGGACTTGTGCCTGCGCAATTTTGACTTGAAGCTGCGCCACAAGGCTGGCCGGCTCTCGATGGGGGTGTTGTTTTGCAGAATCTTGGGAGGAGTCCTCGAGTACTTGCGATACCATTCCGGTATCTGCAGGCGTTCGATCGCGCGCTGCACGCGAATCTCGGCCTCGGTCAGCTGCCGCCCCTGAAAATCGAGTTTCGTTCGTGAAATATATATATAATCGGACAGTTGGTAGGCTTAGATAAATGTAAATTTTCATTCTGCTTTTTTATACGAGCAATCGTGCGCTTGAGAATGAATTGAGATTCAGAAGTTTTATCGTTGACAAGCGATTATATTTCGTAAATTTTCACAGCTCAAAAGGGCACACTCAAAGCCGGACTCGTATTATAAACACGTATATTAAATCTCGCGACTTACAAGACTCTCCGAATAAACTCCAAACATGTTCTGCTTGATCCAATCGCAGCTCTTATTCGTTTGCTCCATTCTTGCGGCACCGGTAAACAGCACACTAATAATCCATTAACAAAGTCCAATGACAACACTCGAATCGGCAGTATATATACGTTCAAAGATCGACGTTGGCAAACTTAAAGCGGCCGAGTCGCCATAGCGGTCCTTGTTTCTTCTTGGGGTGCAGGCGCACAACTGCCGCTACCGTCCGAGTTCACCTCGAGAGCTCACCTCCGAACGAACGACCCCCAACCTCGGTTTTCCCCGAAAATCTGTTTACCTGAGGCGGGGCTACTTCGATTGCTCCGTGGGATTAGTGCGAGGGAGAGGGGTGGGGACGAAGCTGTCGACAATATTCGGAAAAGGAAAACTGCCCGGCGGCTTATACGGCTCGGCTGAGTGGGCTTATTGCCCGATTTCAAAAGTTTACGACCTGTTATGACGCTCGGCTTGGCAGAGACAATCGACGCGTCGATGCGGCGATGCGGCCCTCGTGTGCCCGGGCTGCGGGCTGCTTAGAATTTTCGACGTTTTTCCGAGACTAGAAAGTACTTCCAGTTTGCTTCGAAATTTTCGTTGAAACGAAAAGCGTATGATACGTAATTTTGTTCGTCGATGCGCTTCGAGCGAAAATTGATAAAGCCCCCGAAAATTTTTCCATTACCTCTCGTTCTCCCTCGGAGAACAAAAGGTCGCGTCGATTAACGAATCTCAGCTTTCCAAAACCTGACTAAACGCATTTCAAAAGCACGCCGTAATTGCCCCCGCACAATGGGACGCAATTTTAAAAAAAAATTACGATTAACGAGCCGAGCGCGGGCAGATGCGGCCGGCGATATAACTCATTGTTCGGCGCTCGTGTCTCACCGACTCGCCGCGCTAATAAGGCGCGCGTTGCGTGTCCCCCGAGCGATTTCTTAATCTACGACGACTCGAAAAACGAGGACGGAAAATTCGACGTTAATGGGCTCTCGGGGCGGCTAATTGCGTTTTCGCAAATCTTAACGTACTTTTAAACGTGGTCGCTTTCGTTTGCGCGCCGCGCGGCTGAATCACGCTGGAAAATGGGATATGCTCGTTGAAATTCAAGTCGTCGCGTCGGCCGAGGGAAAACTGACGACTCGGCGAGCGGCGGCTTTTAGTTTTGAAACGAGACTTGCTTAGCGTACCTGAAATAAGTCGGATTTTGATAGGATTTTGCTTAGTACCTGAATATGGGCTGAAAGGCTGGTGTACGACTGGTATATTTTATTGCTGTGAATTAAATAAGGCTGAGCAGGTACGACTGGTTATTTTATTGCTATAAATTAAATGGGATCCATTGTATCACCTGCTGCTTAAGAGCTGCTGGTTGAAGATGCTCACGTACTTGCGCTCATTGTGTCCTTAGAAGTGAAATCCTTACCTTTATTCCCTCTAATAAAAATTTTCTCGAGTTTCGAGTAAATTTTTCTAAAAAAAATCTTCATCCGCGCGTAGAAAGTTCGCTGTATATTATAATTCGCTTAATTACTTATACTTTTCAATTTTTTATATTAGCCACTCCAAAACGACTCGTCTTCCATCCCTCAAAAAATCCGCACCCATATTTCAAAGCGTTCGCGTTGTTGGGGATGCGAACCTGTGTAAATTTTCGGTCAAAGGCGCGCGCGCGCGATCGTCGTTATAAAATACGACGGTTGCGGCCCGTCGCAACGAAGAACGAAATCGCTCGCCGTCGAGAGGGCCGCAGGGCAATAAATATCTCGCGCTTTGGGGAAAGCAGCTCGGCTCCAGGTGTCATTTGCCCACTCGAGGAAAGAGAGTGAGAGAGACAAATCTCTCTCCCCGGAGAGAGATGCTTTCGTCGCCTTTGAGGGTCTTGTTTTCCTTTCAACCCTTGGAGAGAGAGAGAGAGGGGGGCGGCCTTTGTGCGGCACGGAGGCTGCCGAAAAAAAAAGATCAGATTTGGCGACGGATAATGGGAAGCGAACGCGAGACACATCGGATATCCGTGTTTACCTGCCTGATTTTGCGGATTGTGTTTTTGTCGCCGCTCGTCGGGGAGTGGCCGGCGTGCGTCTTATTTTCGGAGGAAGCGCGGTGAACGGTCAAACGAGTTTTTTTTTTCTTCTCTTTCCTAAACGTTTTCCAATTCGGATTTTCACGATTTCCAGCTCTCGCGTATTATGCTTATGGTTCTTCGAAATTTTCACGTTTACTAATTTACGCTTGACATTTGCGTAAGTCGGCACTTCGGTTATGCAGATCAAGCCGATTTCTCGACAGGATGAGGTAAAAAATTAAGCTTATTGCACAAGACGTACTTCAATTTTCAATTTAAATTTATAACACTGCTCTCTATATTATTATTTTATTAAATAAATAATTAAGAATAATTCTAATCTTACGCGGCTAACTTTTAAGATTCGTGTAAAAAGTCTAGGAAAAATAAACTAGAAAAAAAAAGTCTGAGGTTTCGATAACGGATGTTCGGGGGGGCATTACCTTACGAATAATTTTTTTTTTTTTTTTAAATGAAAACACAGATGCAGTTACATTCCATTTCACGGACGGTGATTAATCGAATATCTCATCCATGAGATTTACACGTTATTTCTCTTCGTTCGGTGCTCGCAGCGAACGTTATAACAAAAATTAAGGATTTCAATTTAATTTTAATAATGCTCGACTGCTTTGTCCAAACGAACATATATCGCATATCGTATTAATATCGACGTGGAAATTAAAAAAAAAAAAAAAAAAAAAAAATAATATAATTCATACGAATTAAAGAGTCAAGGATATAAGCTTGCAAAAAACGCGTGTACCATTTAATAAATGACAGAAGGCTCTGCTCGAAAGAAACGACGCGTCGCGCGCACTCGCAACAGGTGCACAAAGCCGATCTCCCCGCCGCATCCTTGATATATATATATATATATATCTTCGTCGTTAATAGCGTTTTCCGCCGGCCGCGCGTCGGCCACGAATCTCGAACAGCCCAAGCGTCTAATGGGAAGGGGGGTCCGTTAGAGTATATTATATCCGGGGGGCCTAAAATCGTGAGTGTGTCCATCGCGGCGAGTTCATCGCTCCTCGCGGCGACGGCGGCGGCGCCCGTGAAAGGCCGCCCCGCGGGGAGGAGGGAGAGGCGCGTTGCTGCTGCTGCTGCTGCTGCTGCTGCCGCCGACGAAGATGGGCCTCCACACGTCCGACCTTATTCAGTCGCCGCTCGAGCGCGCCCGCCGTAAGTACTGTGTGTTCCGTCGCGAGTAACCGAGTGAGCCGATATACCAGGGGGCGAGCCGCTGCTTGGACGGTTTGTAAAGGCTGCGTTCGTCGTCGCTCCGAGGAGGCGGAATATGCCAGGGCTGCTGATTTCGTTGGGTACGTTTTTATTTTTGCGCGCAAGGGTGGCGTTTTTTTTTTTTTTTATTTAGTTTTCGAATGCAATTCGATCGTATAATCCAGTGTCGAGTGGATACTAATGTAGACGAGTCGTTCGTAAGTCTTGAACACGTTTTTTTTTTATCGTCGAATGCATATCAATGTCAAGCACAGTTACATAAATCTTTGCCTGTATAATTTGTTAGGCTTTGTATACAAACGAGCAATAAAGTGTACACTTGCAATGTAGGTCACATCGCTCAGCCCTGCAAACAACCATTAAGAATTACTTTAATTAAACTTAAAACTCCTTGAAGTCCGATGCTAATCGCCTTTTTTCTAATAAAGCCACGCTCTCAATTCGACGACAAGCTCGGCCAATCATCCAAACGCGCTCGATTGAAAAGTAAGCATTGTAAAAGAAAAAAAAAGAAAAAAAAATCAATTAGCGCTCGAGAAACTAGTCCCGAAGACGCTCTCGCTTCGCCCAAAGGTGCAGAAATACCCTCTCGCGGCTCGGATCTCCTTCTCCGGCCCGAGGCAGACACACGCTGCACTCGCCGTAAACCGTCAAGGACGACCTGTCTGGGATCTCGAGCCTTACAGTTCTTTTTTTTTTTTCGAGAAGCGCGCTCGCTCGATTTCGGGGCCGCGCGCGTCTCTTTTCCCGCGGCTTCTAACAGTATATCATATATATTTTCTCGTTCTCGCGAGGCGCGCGCGCGGGAATCGCGGTTTCTGGGTCTTCCCCCCCGCGCGCGCGGCGCGCGAGTTTCCCAGCACGTGAAAATTGCTGAATCGCCGATTTACGAGCGGCTGTACGCTCGCGGCCGACGGCCGCTTTCGGCAACGAGTTCGATGACCTACTGCCGAGACCGAAGCGTTGACCTAATAATTTTTCCTTAGGTGAGATTAGATTTTTTTTTTCTTTTTTTTCTTTTTTTCTTCTATTTTCATACAAAGTCGAAAAATTGAGGTGTTCGCCGAACATATATCGTGCCTGAATGAAGATTCAACGATACTTTGTGTCGAGCTTACATTGGCTTGGCATCCTGCATAGATTTAAATCCTATAACAATAGCCCGAAAAAAAAAAGCATCGAGGAACGAATAAAAAGAAAAAAGGAAAGCATCGAAGTCCGAAGGAAGAGGAGAACCTCGAACGAGACCTCCTCCGCATAGGAAATTCAGCGGGATGCAAAGCAGTTTCTATTTTCAAGTGCGCGGGTAACAAAGCCTCAGCCGACATTCTTTCGAGCGATACGTACACACACACACACACTCGCCCGGAGCCCCGCTTTGGCGAGTACTTTCTCTCGCTCCCGGGAGAGACGATACCGTTTATACGTACTCGCACGAAGGCACGCCGCCGCTCACCGACGCGAAGCGCACATCCACCTGCTTTGTTTGCCAGGTAAATCTCGCGCTGGAAATCGGCGCGCGCGGGCGAGACCGGCATTTCAATGTCACCCGCCCGCGCGCGGACGAGCTCTGCTTCGTCGATGATAAGGACGGTGTTTGCACTTTTTCTTAGCGGCTCGGCCGTCGATTAGCGAGAGCGGACTGAAAATTCGCGCAAGCGGCTTTGGTTCATCGTTTTTCGTGCAAAATTGGTACGGGGAATACGGAAGGACGTTTCGCAAACGTTCAAACGAATATACGAAATCTTCAGAAAATTTTACCGGCCTCCTCAGTTTTTTAGCGCGCTTTCGAGAGGGTAAAATGCGCCGAGAATAATTACCGGCTACACCGAGCGCCTTAACTTTCTTGCCGCAGTACGAGTTATTAGCATTCTTTCGCGGTTTTTTTAAATGGGACGCGGGATCGTTATCCGGTGGCAGTGCAGTGCGGCGGGCACTTTGTTCAATTGCAGGCTTTGCTTTGCGGGCTGGAATCGTATGTTTGTGCGGCCGATAACGAATTACAAACGTAGTTTCGTAATGCGGCTCGCGGTGGACGGATTGGTTGATCGCTAACTCTGAGTAATGACGCGCGTGTCGAAAGTAATGACTAATTCGTTACACAGTACTGAGTAGTAAGGAGAAATAATCTGTGCACAACTGCTGGAAAGTCAGCGTTGATGGAAAAAAAAAGACTTTTCAGTAGCTTTTAAATATTCTTCCGATAAAATGATAGAAAATCTGTCAATTAAAGCTTTACAGTGTATATTGTAATTGAGCAATAAAAAATTGTGCTTTTCTCGCTTTTTCTTCCATAAATTATTCTATCCCGTAATTGCTGAAACGCTACACGGCCAAGATAATTGAATGGAAAGATCGTAAAACATTGTAGAAAAACGTGTAATAACAACACTGGAAAGAAAGTAAATTGCAGCGCTCCCAATTTCTGACAACTGAACGAAGCTCGTTGCGCATACCAAGCTGACTTTTTTGCATCGCAAAAGTATTATCTTTTAAAATAAATTATTCATTGGAAGAGAGGCGATCGGCAAAAACGATCGTTAATATTATTTATAGACCAATAGCATTATTCGATTAACTTTTTTAACGCGAACCATCGTAAGCCAGACGGTTTAATATCTATCGAAGCTCATTCAAAATTCCGACGCCTCGAATACAATTTATTTTCGAATATCTTTTGTCTACATAAATTATTTTTAACTCGCTTTTTGCATTGTCAAAAGAAAAGGCAGTCGAGGGTCTGCGCATTTAGGCCTTTCGTTGAATATTAATAACAAAGTCTACGCTGGCGCGTGACTCACTTAAAATAGGCTCCGACGCATCTCTAGCGTATGCAAATCAATCCATTTAAAATATTACAAAATAAGCGTTTCACGCGCGACAACGTCACGCACCATTTCTACGATGCGAGCCGATTGCATTGTCGAAAATTGTCGTAAATCTTTCGAAGAGTATGTCAAAAATAAAAAAAAAGATTTCACCGAGCAAGAGTTTCACCGTTTGTATTTCTTTTAATTAAAAATTTCAGGTGCCTACTTATATTTTATATATATAATTAATTTTAAGTGAAAACTGTTCGTAAGAGCAATTTTGTTTATTTTCAGTTTTGAAAAGGTTCGATGAAAACGTTTATTTATGAAGTATTTTATTATTTTAATAATCCAAAGAAAAGAGAAGGATGAGCCATTCAGAAAAGTCATAGGAGCGCATAGCGAGGATGAATTTGCATCTTTTTGTGCAATAGTTATAGACAGGCGAGGTTAAATATTAGCACCTAGCCGGTTCCAAAATTTGCACAAACTCGGCATTTTAAAATACCTTTGTCATCCTTCTGAAATCTACTTGAAAAATGATCTTACTGAGTATTCGCATAAAATTTATTCGATTAATTACAGTCTGTAGAATCTTAAAATGATTACACTGTTAGTTTTTCCCTTCAAAACGTCCAAGCTTTTTCAATAAATTAAATATACCTTATAGACATGTAGGAATAATAAATTACTTGTAAATTAGCATTAATACCCACTTTGCTAATGCTTGCTTGATCGACGTGGTTAATTATTCTGAATGACATTACAAAGGACACAGATCTCACACGAGATGCTATACAAGAAAGTTAAAAAATGACTCAACAAAAAGATACGGCCACAGTTTCAATGGCAAAAATTTTTTTCTACCCCCATTAATCGAAGGATATGTCAAATATTTTAAAGCCCCGCGTTATATTAATACAGAGAATCGAAAAAAAATCGATATACCGAAATTGCAGTGACTTACAGCCTTACATCGATAAAATGCTTATTAAAAAAAAAAAAAAATCTGACTCCTCATTTACCTCGAATTGCAGATCAACGTAAGGGAAGCAGCCACTCGCAATGAAGAAGTTAGCCGCGACGGCGCGCCTGGCGCCTCGCCTCTGCCCGCTCCGTGGAATCGGCAGCGAGACCATCGCCGCCGACAGCAACGCGGCGGCCGCGGCTCTCGAGCAGCAGCAGCAGCAGCAGGTCGTGGCGAAGCCGTACGAGGAGATGCCGGGCCCGAAGCCGCTGCCCCTCCTCGGCAACACCTGGCGGCTCTTCCCCGTGATCGGCCAGTACACGATCTCCGACACCGCCCGCATATCCCAGCTGTTCTACGAGCACTACGGCAAGATCACCAGGCTGACGGGCCTGATCGGCAGGCCCGACCTCGTCTTCGTCTACGACGCCGACGAGATCGAGAGGGTGTACAGGCAGGAGGGCCCGACGCCCTTCAGGCCCTCGATGCCCTGCCTCGTCAAGTACAAGAGCGAGGTCCGGGGAGAGTTCTTCGGGGATCTGCCGGGGGTCGTCGGGGTGTGAGTATATATGTTGGACTCGCGTCTCGAAGGCTCTTTTAAACGAGTTAAACTTTTAGTTGGAAATTGATAAAAGAAATGAGTAACGGTTTGTTTGTAATCAGTATAATGGTTTAATCACACTGTTCGCGAATAATCGAAGAGGGAATCTTTCTTCGCTAAAGCTGAACGACAGAACAATTTATTACAAAAAAAAAATAAGTAGTCGCTTGTTTTAATTTTGTCCAATTTCGCAGACACGGCGAGAAGTGGCGGGAATTCCGGACGCGGGTTCAGAAACCGGTTCTCCAGCCGCACACCGTCAAAAAGTACATAAGTCCAATCGAAACGGTAACGAGCGACTTCATAAAGAGGTAATGATGAGCGTGGCTTGCAATTATCGTGCGAAGGTCGCGGTACTTTACACTGAGCAAATTATTGTCATTGTTGCAGGATCGAGTCTATCAAGGACGAGAACGACGAAGTGCCGGCCGATTTCGATAATGAAATCCACAAATGGGCGTTGGAATGTAATTATTTATTTATTTATTCGTGTTTTATGGACTTTTTATAGTTTTATTGATGCGAAATCTAAAATTTGAATAAGCTCGATAAGATTTAAAAAAAAAAAACTGAAAACATTTTTTATTAATTAAAAACTGCATCCGAAGTCTGAAAGTTCGAAAAACTCGTCGAAGAAGCTAAATTTACATCTTCACCATTCTTAATTCGAATAAGACGCATCGACGCAGACGCATCGAGAAAAAAGAAAATTCAAATTTTTACCTTCCCGTTCGCCCGCCGCGTCGATCTCGGCGGAGCGATCATAAAAAAAACAAAAACTAATTCGCAAAACCTTCGTCCGGTCAGGCATAGGACGCGTCGCCTTGGATGTGAGATTAGGCTGCCTGGGCGACTTGGCGCCGGACTCGGAGCCCCAGAAGATTATCGACGCGGCTAAGTACGCGCTTAGGAACGTCGCGACCCTCGAGCTGAAAGCTCCTTACTGGCGGTACATCCCCACCCCCCTCTGGACCCGCTACGTCCGCAACATGGACTTCTTCGTCAAGTGAGTCTTCCTCGTCGTCTCTGGCTCTTTGTGGCTTCTTATTTATATGCATTTAACGTCTTCTCGCGCAGAGTCTGCATGAAGTACATCGACGCGGCCATGGAGAGGCTGGAGGAGAAGAAGAAGACGGGCGTCGAGATGCACGAGTACGACATGTCGCTCATAGAACGGATCCTGATCAAGGAATCCAACCCGAAACTCGCCTACATTCTTGCTCTGGATCTCATCCTGGTTGGAATCGACACGGTAAGAACATTACAATCGCTTCGGAACTTCTATAGAATCGGCAGCTAACGCTCGATGTACATATCGATTCGCAGATCTCCATGGCCGTGTGCTCGATACTCTATCAGCTGGCGACGAGGCCCGAGGAGCAGGAGAAAATCTACCGGCAACTGCAGGAAATAGCGCCGGATCCGAGCGTTCCCCTCACGGCGAAGGACTTGGACGAGGCCACCTACATGCGGGCGTTCGTCAAGGAAGTCTTCAGGTAGTTAGCTCTTTAGCCTCGTATCTAAATCCGGTTTTTTTTTCACACACACAATATTGTCACAAATGTAATTCACTCGTTTGCGGGCAGGATGTACTCGACCGTAATCGGGAACGGAAGGACGTTGCAGAACGACATGATTATCTGCGGATACCACGTACCCAAGGGGGTAAGTGCGCTTCGCGCCTCAATTATATACATCTCAATTATATCCTTTCCGCGGCGGCGGTGTAAAAAAAAACCGACATATCTCTCTCTCTCTCTTCAGGTTCAAATAGTGTTCCCGACGCTGGTGACGGGCTGCATGGAGGAGTACGCGCCGGACGCCGGCACGTTCAAGCCCTCGAGGTGGATGAAGAACTCGACGGACCCGAAGGTTCACCCCTTCGCCTCTCTGCCCTACGGCTACGGGGCTCGCATGTGCCTCGGTCGCAGATTCGCCGACCTCGAGATGCAGGTTCTCCTCGCCAAGGTCGGTTGATGTCGAGTGCAGGTCGTTTTTTTTTTTGTAGAATGCGGGACCAGTGAATTATTTCGGGAGCCTGGAATTGAATATTTTTTTTTTTACTGAATGCTTTGAGTAATTGATAAGAATAATAGTGGTAGGGAGAACGTTACCTTCTTTACTCCTGATTATCGACATTACAGTTTTCTGCATTTTTTTTGTTTTT
Organism: Ormyrus rosae; assembly: GCA_035047165.1. NCBI lineage: Eukaryota > Metazoa > Arthropoda > Insecta > Hymenoptera > Ormyridae > Ormyrus > Ormyrus rosae. Next base: position 9,889,830 of record JAWWML010000032.1, read on the forward strand.
GCGATTTAAAAATTGTTTAATACATTGCTTTGCTTGTACTCTAATACAGTTGAAGAGAAAGGAAAGTAGAAGAAAAATTTTTCTAATTTAAAAAAAAACGTGGAGAATTAAAAAAAAAACCTACAATTTCGGAGCCTTAAATTACGTTGATTTTAAATTAAATTTGAAAATAAGTAAAATAAATTAGTTTTTAAACCGATAATTAAACTTTTCCTTTTGATTTGCAGCTTCTTCGAGAATACAAAATCGAGTACCATTACAAGCCGCTCAAGTATAAGGTGACGTTTATGTATGCACCGGATGGAGAGTTAAAATTCAACATGATCAATAGGCAGAAATTGAATTAAATTTAGAAGAGAGATCGAATTCAATTAAAATTTATGTAAAATTTAGCATTTGAAAAAAAAATTGTATTTTTTAAAAGATTGGTATTGGTGCTCTTGTTTAGATAAAAAAAAAATGTTATTTTACTTAAGTAATTTAAAACACTTGATTATCAGTATATTTATTGATATTTTAATTGTACTTAAAAATACTTTTTACAATAATTATTAGATTTTAGTGCGATACCGAGACTGAAGTTTAATAGGAGCAGCAAAAAGTTAAACGTGCGCCAAGTTTGATTAAAATTTATTTAAACGTACATTAATAGTCAAATCCTTATAGTGTTCAATTAATTCTAATGGTTGCAAAGAAACCTAAAATATTTTGTACAATTCTTTATACACGTCATCATTACGTATTTGTATATATATATATATATAATGTATTCTCATGTGATTATATGAAAATAAAAATATTTGCGATGAACTGATTATTTTATTTCACCGTTTGACGAATTTAAACTTCAGTGGTCCCTTAGGTGTGTACATCGGATCGATATAGTATTCCAATTTCGGATGGTGATATTCCACACGGTATTTCCGCAAAATCTAGAAAAAAAGTAACTAATTAAATTATTGGTCTTCTTGCTAATCTGTACTAGTAGCTATTTTATTAAAAAAAAAAATACTATGAATATTGCTTCAATAAAAAGCAAGACTAAATTAAGCTCATAAAGTGAAAATTGACTGTTATTATTAGTCAGGCAATTTGTATGTTAAATAGTAATAATAAATTTGCAATATTTGTAAACATTCACCCTTTTTCAGATGATATACTGTTAAGTAAGCGAATGTTACTTAAGATTACAAGTATTGTAGAAGTTTTGCATATTTGTACATTTGAAAACTACACTCAACTCAAGCAGCTCTTAAAAAATACAAAGTTCTTCGATGATACTTCTATGACTTTTTTCACCGAATATATAAGTGTATTTTTTACAAAACGCAAGTCAATGAAATAGAACAAGAAATCGATAAAACTGAATTCTAAATTATTTAAATAACTCGACTCGAACCCTTTCTTTCATAAAAAATGCCAAACGATATATATATCGGCCGTAAAAGCGGCATAAAATTTTTCTCAAGCAACGCTTCTACACTGAGAGAAAAAAACGAGTAAGAATTACCATTTTTTTATCGTAACTGAAGATATCGGGTGTACGATTTTAAAAATT
>JAWWML010000032.1:9891487-9915194 GCA_035047165.1 Ormyrus rosae
ATTTAAACTTTTTTGTTTCATAGCCTCTTGTAAATTTTTCTTTAAATTACCAGACCAAAATTCTATATCAGTAACAGCACTGTGACATCCATTTAAATTCAATAAGTTCTCTGTGAAAAGAAAATGAAAATAGATATTTTTAAGTAATGTAAAATAGAATTAAGTGAATGGAAAATAATTTTTTTATTTGCACCTACTTTCGAAATTTAAAGCATCATCGAAATTTTGTTTATTTCCAAGTAAATATGGATATTTTTCATTTGATTCAGTAATTCTATGATCTTCATTTATATTATTTATTGCATTTGAATCTTTCAGTTGGTTATGAGTTTCTGAAATTTCTAAAAGATCTCTCAGTGACTTACACCAAAGTTTATTATCGTTTAACATTTCGGCATAGCCTGGAAAATACGTCTTTAATTTCCTTTTTTTTATTTTATTCAAATTTTTATTGGTATCATCTGTTTCTATAGAATTGAATCCTTCGCTATTCATTTCTGGCGTTTCTTCTTCCAAAATTTTTGAATCATTTGAGGTATTTTTATTATTCGTCTTTTCATTAACTCCTGTGTTTTTAGATTTCTTCTTTTTTGTTCTTTTACCTCTAGTGGATAGTTTCGTAGTAGATGATGCAATTGAAACAATCTGACTTTTAATATTCCATATGCGTAAAGTAAAATCAGATGAACCGGTAAATATTAAATCTTGATTAAGAGGACTCCACATACAGCATTGAATGGGTCCAAAGTGACTAGAATATGTCGCAATTATTTCTTGAGTTTCTACATTCCAAACCTACATTAAAAAAATTTGCGAATTTTAAATTAAAAGATTAAAATTTTGCATTTAAATTTTTGCGTTGTAAACAAAAATCTTATATTTTACTTACTTGAGCAGTACAGTCATAACTACCCGATACCAAATAACCACTAATGTGAGGACTCCAAGCAAGACATACAACTTTTTCACTATGTCCATTTAAGGTAGCAATCGTTTTATAAAAAGAAGAATCTTCTGATTTCTCATCTAGTATGTTATTTTCAATAGAAATATCAAAAATCGTAATGTAAGTGCCATTTATTGCAACAGCTAAATAATTTTTCATAGATGAAAGATCTACATCTGAAGCAGTACTTTGAGGATGCCAAGTCAAGCATTGTACAGACTTATTTAACGAATGAATTTTATGACTGTATTCTGATAAATCATTTTTAAAAAATAAAATACACCTAGAAAAATGAAATATTTTAGTAATATTTAAAAAATATAGTGATATAATGATGAAATAACTAACCCATCTGCAAATCCTACTGCTAACATTGAATAATCTGCTTTCCAGCAAAATTCTGTACATTCTTTCCGTTTTGTTACTGAAATGGGGTCTGAAATTCCAAATAATACATGCAACAAATGATAAATGTTTTTTTATATGGCTTTTTAAATTTAAATAATAATTTTGTCTTATAATAATTATTTTGATAAATAATGAAATTTAAATTACGTTTTTAAATTACCATTTTTTATTTTATCTGGATCATAATAAACTAATTCTCCATCTCCGCATGCATACAAAGCAGAATCTCTTACATTTGGTGCTGGACCCCAACCAATAGAATAAATGATGTGCCTTAGATATTGTTTATAAAGGATTGGAGGTTTTGTAACATTTGTATCGAAAACCCCAACGCGTCCTTCGTTTGTCGCAAATGCTAATAAATTTTCTTTTACTGGATGCCATGATAGCTGAAATATATATTTTGATGTTTAAAAGAAAATTCAATTTTTAATATTTTCTTTCATATATTTTAATTTAATTTGACCACTTACAGTTCTCACTTGGCCTTTTATTTTTTCCCACATAAATTGTAGTTCTATATCATTTTTTAAAGATGCTGATAAATTCCATACACGTATCATACCATCTCCCACACCAAAAGCAATTTGTGAAGGTTCTAAAGCATAAGAAGCTATACAATATACAAAACCTCCTTGTGTAGATATAATATTGTGTATTGTAGGTACATTGTTAATATAATCGCAACAAATAACTTGTCGATCTTGAGCTATAGTCCAAATTGCTTTTCTAAACAAAAAAAATAAAATATAAACTTGTTTTGAATAATAAAACTTAAGTATAAAAAAATTAAATTAAAAACTAAAATTAATGGACTTACACATTCATTTTTGTCCTCCAATTTTCGGTATTTTCTTCTTCTAGTTTTTCAAGCGAATTATCAACAAACCCTGCTATAGAAAATAAACCTCTAATATGTTTATCGTGCACTAACTGAGGAGTCAATTTTTCTTTTTTATTTTTACAGTTTAAAAGATTCCAAGCCATAAGTTGTCCCCAAGGAGAACTTGTAAAAAGGGTGGTTGGTTCCAGCCAACATACTGCAGTAAAATTTCCTGTTGGAGTATTAACTTTACTTCTATGGCAAGTTGGATTCAATGGTGCTGCAGGAAATGTAATCTGATATTCATATCTTCCATCGCTGCCAGCTCTCCACAAGTATATAAATCTGTAAATAATTTATCATTTTAATTCAGTTAAATCTTAAATGTCAGTTCATAATATAATAAATAAATAGATATCTTGTATTAATTTAAAATAAGAAAGCATATTAAAGACTTTAATAGATTCTTATACCTATCTTTAGCACCAGAAGCTAAAAGAAATTCTTTATTCTTTGTTTCGTCTAGAACATTCACAGGTACTGGACACCATGATAAACTGACTATTTCTTCATCATGACCTCTTAATTTATATTTAATGGTACCTGATCCTCGTATATCAACAAGATAAATTAAACCACTTTTAGATCCAATTGCTACAAGGTTTCCATCATGAGGACAACATGACAAACACGTAACAGTCAACTTTCCAAGAGTAATAAGATAGCTAATATTATAATTAATATTCCAAGTTACTAATAAACCATCTTCACTTATAAAACAAATAAGACTTGTATTATGCTTGGACCAATCAACTGCAATAACTTTACATTTACTCTGTAATAAAAATAAATTTGTAAGTTTTAATAAACTTTTTTCAAAAAATTAACATAAAAAGTGTATTGTATATTGTATGTTGTATGCATGCATACTTCTAGTGTAGAGTTCTCTGATTCCTGGCTGAAATCCTTTAAATTCCATAATTTGACAATATTATCCTCTCCTCCAGATACTAAGCGATAATTACCATCTTCTTCATTTGGAGAAAAAGCAATACTTGTTACTCGTTCATGATGAGCTTTTTCAATAAACTTATAATTTATCTGTTTTTCATCATCTTTCTTTGCAATTACTATGGAATTTTTTGATCCCCAAGCAATTGTACCATCTTTTGCACATGCAAGAATAGTGCTTAAATACCAATTTGGTGAAGGTGGTAAAATAATTTCAGTCATTTCTTACCTAAAATTTGTATTAATTATTGTTTATTGTACAATTAATACATGTATATAATTATTCTTCATTTTTTTTAATTAAAAAAGTAATTTAATATAAAAGCATAATTAAAATACTGGTTTTAATTATTTAAGGTTAAGAAATTTTGCGGAATATAGCTTATTAGTGAGAAAAATTTCGCGAATAAAAAACTTAGGTTATCCGGCTTTTTGATTCAAATCTAGATTTTTATAATTGCTTCGAAAAATGCATGTAAAAGTAAGGTAGTAAAAAAAGATAGCGAAGATAACTTACTATTTAGCAAAACACAAATTTAAATAATTGTTGTCACTGTGCAATCGAAACTGTTCTGCACGCTTCGATCATCAAACCAACTCTGGCTTCTGATAGCCGGCCGGCGATCTGCCCTTCGCAACCTTGACATTCGCAATGTATACCTATAAAGCACTTATACCAACCTCTGTTTTGCAAACAAATTGTGGCACAATCACCTCTTGTGCGAGGTCGTTGACATTTTAATTTATTAATTTCAAATATATATAAAAAATTGGAATTAGGAAATATAATATATTTATATAAGTAACGTATTGAACTTGTGAATAAATAAAATTTCGATAAATGATTTGTATACATAAATCTAAATTTTTATTAATCATGTTGTAGAATTTATAATTTATACTTAATTACACAATAATACTACGCAAATAAGTAATAGATTCGTTAAAATATAAGATCACACGAACAGCAAATTCGCTTTCAAACATCTGACACACAAAATAATACATCTAATAAAGTATATAACGCTATAAGTATATATGTACAATAATAAAAAGTATCAGAATCAACGAAACAGCTAGAGAGCCATAGGCATCGAAAGCTTCGGATGCGGGTTGTAGCCCTCGAGTTGAAGATCCTGAAACTGAAAGTCTTCTATGTTCTTTACGTCTCTGGCTATCCTGAGTTTTGGGAAGGGCCTCGGCTCGCGCATTATTTGCTCTTTAACAGCATCGACGTGATTGCGGTAGACGTGAGTATCGCCCATCGTATGTACAAAGTCTCCAGGCTGCGAGGTAGAATAATGGTCAGTCGTAATTATTAAACAATTAAAATTAATTTAATAATGAAGAAATTTTGAAGTTTCAGTTCACCTTTAGATTCGCAACGTGAGCGATCATGCATGTGAGCAGAGAGTAAGATGCAATATTGAAGGGTACTCCGAGACCCATGTCGCCTGCCCTCTGATAAAGATGACAGGACAGCTCGCCGTTGCAGACGTAGAACTGTGCGAGTGAATGACAGGGTGGAAGGGCCATCTTCGGGATGTCCACTGGATTCCAGGAACTCATGATAATCCGCCTATCGTTGGGATTGTTCTTGATTTTGTCGATTACGTCCGCCAGTTGATCGACTCCTGTAACCACACAGGATATCTTTCCAGTCGATGTTTCTACTTTGTAAAAACTGTAAGAGCAAGCGGTTTACCTTTACCGGTATAATCGGTGTGCATGTCGACGTACTCGGCGCCGAAATGCCGCCACTGAAAGCCGTAAACCGGGCCGAGGTCGCCCTCCTCTCTGTCCGTGAAGCCGCAGGAGTCGAGAAATTCGCGCGACGCGTTCGCGTCCCAGATCTTGACGCCCTTGTCGGACAGCTCTTTTGCGTTCGTGGAACCGCGGATGAACCACAGCAGCTCCTCGACGACCGCGCGCCAAAACACTCGCTTCGTGGTAAGCAGCGGGAAGACTCCTGAGAAAACAGAATACGTTAGAGTAAATAAACGCTTTTTTATCTGCTTCCCTATTAGTGAACATTTTTAAATGTATCAAAGTGTATCAATTAATAAAATGAAAATCAATTCTATGATGAACATGTTGATACACTTAAATACACTTTGATACATTTTCATTAAAATTAATAAAATGAAAATGTATCTAAACATATTCAAGTGCATCAAAGTGTATCGAATAAAAACAAATAATTTATTTTCATTATATCAATTATCAAAGTGACAAAGTGTTAAAAAATTAGGTCGAACACTTTGATAGACTTCAAATTCCCAGTAGGGTATATATTATAATACGTCTCTTACCGTTTCTCAAACTGAAGCGCATCTGGGTACCGAAGATGGAGTGGGTGCCGACGCCGGTACGATCGTCCCTCACGACACCCTTGTCCAGTATCCGCCTGATCAGCTGTAGATACTGGTGCTCCTCGTGCTCCTCGCTCTCCGCCTTGCTGTTGAGGAACTTGAGCTTTTGCTTGTTGCAAATCCCGTTTTCGTGCGGCCGAACGACGGACGACATTTTCCGTTTGCGAACCGTTTTGACGGGAACTGTGTATACGGTCGTTAATAATCTACGCTGCACCCGAAGTATATACGTATATTAATTTTCGCGTTAAAGAACAAGTTATACTATATAAAAAACTGGCACTCACCCGAAAGAAGCGCTGTCGGAGAATCGAAAGAAGTGGCTGAATCGTCGGCGGCGAGCTTTATATCATCCCCAGACGGCCGGCCTAATCTGCCCGTGCTTGAGACGAGAGAGAGAGAGAGAGCTTTATCTGCGCCTCGGAAGCGTGCGCGCCGAGCACGTGGACCGCATTTGAGCTTCGAATGCACGTTGATCTTCGCCTTTTGCCAGCGGCGGCGGCTCGTAAAGCTGAGAGCTTGCGGAACTGACTTTTTTCTCGCGTGTAATAACCTCCGCCTTTATTCGTGTTTTGTCGCTTGATTGGCGCCCGGCGCGCCCAATTCGCGTTTACAACTTATTCGTCAATAATTTTATTATATAACAATTATCCCGTGCATTTTTAAGCTCGCAGCTCTGTTTACAAATATTGGCCGATATAATATAATGAAAACGATGTGCATACGAAGATGGGAGATAACGCCTTTTTTTTTTTTTTCATCACGATTCGACGGGCAATTTAACGGAATATTGAATTTTTAAAATTGCGGACGGGAATTTTTATTAAATTGACGCGCATAGCGGAGATAATCGGATGAATAAAAAATGCATTATCGTGTCTCATCGTGAAAGATCAGAACTAAGCTCCGTGTTTACGATATTGTTGTCGATTTTAAAAATACACCACTCGCTCGCAAAGTGGACACATTTAAAGGCAGCATATAATTATAATTATACTTGTAATTACATTTAAAATAGTTCTCTAATTATCAAATTTGTCGCGCATTCAAAAATATTTCAGAAAACAAGAAAAATAGAAAACGGGCCTCGTTTCACAATTGAGCTAACATCGCCGGTTTTGAAAATGGCAAGGCAGAGAAGCTCGAAATAATTATAATTGTCTGCAAAAATAATAATTTTTATTCGACGATAGATAGTGACCCCGTCCCTGACGAAAACTGTAATAATAGGCCTGAAGTCCAATTGACATTTTCTTAATCGGTCTGCAAAAAAGTTGACATCAAAATTAGCCGCTAAAACTCTCGGTGACTGCAAACGGCGATCCGCTGTAATTTCGGTAAATTTAACAAATGTTCGGGGCTAAACTGGACCGATTGAAAATCTAATTGTGCACGTTTAACTTTCATGAACTCTACCTACATAAAACTAATAATGCCTTATTAATTTTAATATCTTCGATAATCAGCAGTTTTTTAACTACAAAAATATTGTAAACTATATTAAATTAAAAATTACAAAACAGCAACATTTCGGGAGAAGAATACAATTCTTTTTAAACGACAACAAAGAAGCATTTAGAAAAACGTGCTCTCGAAATTTGAAATTGATCAGTCGAAAACTCAGGAAGCCGTCATTCTCCGGCGCTCGCAAAGTTTTGTTATGTTTTCTTTTTTTTTTTCAAATGCCTAAATAAACTTACCACGAGCCTCGGAGGCGTGCTTTTTAATCTCGCTGAAAAATTCGATATCGCATACATACATACATACATACATATATGTATACGTGCAAAGACAGATTTTTTTCCCCAGCCGAACTCAAAACGCGAACGACGAAAATGTGACTCGCTAATATAGTGTTGTACATTACGCGAACGTTTAAATCCCGATAAGATAGATCGATTTTTCGCTGGGGATGTGCAGCTAACGAGCATAAACCAATAAGGTCAGCACGCCGAGAGATGAGAGAGAACGCCGGGAGCGTGCATGATCATTGATCATGATCGGTCCATATCTCGGCGTCGTGTCACACGCCTCGTTGCAAAAGAGTGGCGTCGTTCGCTTCCTCCCTTTTTCTCTCTCGCCGTTTCAATTATACGCTCTCGCCGTTCTAATCGCTTTCGAGTTAGGGGGTTGAGGTCTCTTTTTTTCTGTTGGCGGGAGGCAGGCTGTGCTCATTGTTTTATTGCCAAAAAATTCAATTATTATATACGCACTTGTTTTTAGATTTTCTAATAAGAACGAATTCAAAATATTAAAACATTTCTTCCTTTTTTTTTATTATGGACGATTCTAATGAGTTCTTAGATCATTTTTGTATATTGAAAAATGATAATTTCAGTGTATAAAATGTATTGTACACATGTCAGATTTTTATGCGAATTTAAGCTAGTGCGTAAGTCCGAAGAAAGGAATTTTCAAATAACAACAATAATAATTCTACTAAATGTTTTTATAAATTTATGAAGTTTTCTTATAAATATGAACTTTAAATTTGAGAATGTTTATTAAATTTCAAAATTTGTATATATGCATTAAATTTCAAATTGGATTAAAATTTAATAAACATTCTCAAATTTAAGATACGCATTTGTAAGAAAGCTTCATAAAATTCTGACACTGTGGAACATTTGCGGAAGATATAAGAATATTTTATTTTAGAATTTTTTTTATACTTTATATTCTATTTTATTATTCTATTTTATTAATTTTATTATACTTTATGTTCGTATTAAACGTTTTGTTAATAATTAAAAGAATTTTCAGCGCTTGAAACTTTTTCTAATATTGTAAATGTTTATCTACTTCATTCAGTGTTTACATACAGTTTTTTTAGAACAGCAGTCCAGATTAAAAAAGGTCACTGATTGTACGAATTAAAATTCCTTTGCGTCATCAAATGCAGCATTAAGCATTAGCTGCTCCGACTTGATGCACGATTTTTCCACTAGATAGTGAGATATATTTTATAAATCTAAAGTAAAATAGAAACAAATATTAAATTTCAGTTTTTTTAGAATTTTCTAGCACTTTTTATGTGTCTTATGTGTACCTATCTTCCTTCGCGCGGTTTTTAATATTATTTATGAAATAATTAAAACCCGATTTAAATAATATCTAATTTATTTTGGGCAACCAGACTAAACAGAGTATTAATTAATATGTAAATAATGCGTATATAACGTATTATCTCTAGAAATAGAATAAAAAAGTTCTCTTTTGAAAGAGATTAGCACAATATCGGTAAAAATGTGTGCGTCTCATTTATTTTACGATGCGTTCCAAATACGATTTTAATTAATTTGACCAATAGTTCTTAATTATTAAAATTAAAAATCATTTTTATAAAATCAAAAAGATGCTCAAATAAATTATTATCTTGATAAAAGCATTTCAAGAAAAACTTTTGAGATAAATGTTTCGCATGATATTATGTTATGTACAATTTAAAATTTTATATCGAAAAACATAAAATGATTTAAATAGTACACGACTAGTCTGTGGTTACTATCAGTTTTTTATTAACTTGATTACATTTCGACCCTCTAGAGGTCTTCTTGAGATCAAAAAATGAAATTTCCTTTTGAAACTTTGCAACGCGTCAGAAGTAAACGTGCAAATTTAGTCCTGATTCCAACGACTCTAAGGAATCGAAACGTAGCCAAGTTAATACAAATCTTCAATTGCAGATATCAGTGGCATCTCATTTACACTTTAATATAATTATATAAGTTCGAGCTAAATTATATTTATTTTAGAAAAAGTGTATTCATTAATAGTTGAAAATATTATGACAAAGATCGATTAAAATTTGTAAGTTTATCATATTATAAAAATTAAAACAATAAAACAAGAATTTTGATTGTAATAATGATTTAGTATTTGCTACTTATCTGTTATATGTAGAGAAATAAGCATTTGGTGATCTTTGTCTCTTAAAAGGTCATCGACGGATTTTCTTTTCGTATACATTTCCGTACATAAACAGAAGTAAGAACAATTCTATTTTATTTCCAAATAAACATGAATATGAAAAATTTCACTTTGGAACATTTGTGTAAAATTAAATTTTTATCATTAAATTCAACGTGTTTTTATAACTTTTTGTTCATATTCTATATGCAATGTTATAAATATACAAAATCATTCAAAAATTTAGTAGAAAATGTCTGGTTAATCCTAGATTTAATCCTCAATTTGATTATATACGTTTGCAGTAAATACAAGTTTTATAAAATACTTTTTTAAAATACCTGTACTTTTTAAAATTATATTTTTTAAAATTCTTTTATTTTAATTATCACTTCATTTTTTAAAATTAAAGTTACTAAGTTGGTTACTTTAAAATAGAGAATGTCACAAAAATGTCGATTTACTAATTTTTGCCGAAATATTTCAAATGTATGTGAGAAAACGTTTATTTAAAAATTGATCTGTTTTTAATAAGAAATTTTAATATATTATGGTCCCTGATTAACTTTGAAAACTAGGTAAAAATAAAACTTAATCATTATATAAAGTAAATGATTACATAAGAATTAATTTTTTAACTTAATAAAATGATTTAAATAAAGTTTTACGATTTTACTGAAAGAAAAGAAAATTAACACAAATAAGTCGAGTTAGAAAAATATTCATTTATTTAGCATTGAATTATTAAAAAATAATTTAAACTATCATACCTAATTATTCTATAAAAAATTAATTAAAGAATCAAAACTAAACTTAACAATACAATTAAGAAAATACCAAAAACATTTATTGCCAACTTTAACTTATGAAAATTGCCATTTTAAAATATGCTTTTTTACATAAAATTCTCTTCATTTATAATGTGTTACAAATTTATCTGATATGTTATAAATCTTAACGCAATTTATTTTTATATAAATATTCTTTATTGACATAGCAATGTTCTATGTATACTTATAAACGTTTTAGGTATGTACAATATTTGGTAAAATGTCATTGGTAATATGCGTTACAATTTAATTGAATTTTACTAGAAAAAAAATAATTATCAAATCACCTGAATTTTACCGACGTTGAGTATCTCAATTTATCACGTCATACTCGCGCGCTGATTTCCTATAACTACAATCATTAAAAGGATTAGATTTATGTACAATAAAAGATTGACTGCTTTTTTTATCACAAAAGCAACTTCTTGCCATTGAAAAATATAATTTACCCTCAGCTACTGAGATGGTGTTCATTAAAAAGTGTATCAAAATAAAAAAATAATACTTTGAAATGTTTCATTTAGAAAAATATATGGATCATTAAGCACTTATAATAATAATCCTGATAGAAATATGAAAGTACTAAATTTAGTTTTAGTCTTATGAATATCATTTTAAAACTATTCTTATAAGCAAATAGAAACATATTTTTCGTCAATCATACAAATTGTTACATTTAAAATACACTATCTTTGTACAACAAATACCAAATTTTAAAAAATTGTGTTCAAAAGTTACCTCTGTAGCTAAGGGTTACAATTATAAAAAGCTAATCGAGTAATAAACTAGCAATGTGGGAGAAAATTCATAGATTTCTCCCATTGTCTTTTTAAAAATACTTCGTCGTGTGGCGTTATGTAGACGTGGAAAGAGCCACGGCTACGTATTTATTGTATTACTGCTACTTGGTATCGAGTCAGGGCTCACGTCAATACACTCGCTAGAGCTGGAAGCCTGGCCAGGTTCAGCCACATGATACCCTGAAAATGAGGCGACCGGAGCACTTTTGGCTGTAGCGGCAATCGTTTCAGGGAGTAAAGATGTACGTTCATTTGCACTACTCCAAGCCTGTTGATATGCACTACGACCGCGTATCCTTCGACTCAAAGAAGAACCGACAACTCCCAGATGTTCCTTGATATCATTATGTACATCGGAAACATCCCACATTTGTCTGAAAAATATTGACGATATTTAATACTAAAATTTACGTAAAATTAAATATTATGATAAAATGTATAAAGATTTAAAGCTCTTTAAAAATTAAAGTTTAATTTTTCAAACTAGCAATTATTTCATGCGATATAATTGAGTTTTTATCCAACAAATTTTATATACAATTAAATGTTACCGAAAATTAAAAAGTAAAAAGTAAATTTTATTACCTAAAAGCATCCCACCAAGCTTGACTCTGGGCTAAATTAACGTAAGGTTTGTAACTAAAGCTGTAATGGTGTGCAACAGCAGCTAGGAACATCTCTATGCAGATCAAGAAATCTTGCAATTTAGATGATATATGCCTTATATCTGTTCTATCATCGGTATCAAAAATACTGGATATTACATCAAAATATACAAGCACAGCTATTAGTACTCCTTGGCTAAAAATTAAGAATAATTATCAAAATATTAATTATCGTATATTGCGAGATATTTTTATTTACACAATGGAAATAATTGAGATTTTCTTAAATTTTTATTTTATCTACATACTGGCTGTTAAATATTTATGTAGAATTTTGCTGTAGAAATATTATGTTTTAATATTTCTAGTAATTGTTGTGTTATATTTATAAAATAAAAGATAACAAAAAATTAATTGTTTTAAATATTTTTAATTCAAAAGTTAAGCCTAAAAAAAAAAATAAAAAAAAATTTATTTAAAGTTATTTATTAAAGTAACTTTAAAAACTAAAATTTAATTTTAATGTAAAATGAATTATTTATTTCAAAGAACATGAAATGATATTAGCTGTTAGTTTAATAACAAAATTGGTTTTGTTTCATTTTTAAATAAAAACGTAAAAAGTGTAATAAAATTTACTTACAAAAATGAAAAGAAAACTACAGCCTTGATACATAAAAATTTTCCTATTGGCTTCATAGGTTTTAGAGCTTCAGCATTAGCACGATAAAATAGGACTAAACAGTACATAGCAACAAATTGTGATAAATTGTTTAGAGCTATCATGTAAGGAAAAGCTATATCAGCTCTAAATTCTCCTTCTCCATATACGTTGTTTAATTCGCAAATGCTACAACCGAGAATAAATTTATTAAACATTTAAATTATACATTTAAAAGATATTCTAAGCAATTAATAAAAACAATAAAACTTACAATGAAATTAATGTAGATATAGGTCGAACAACTGTGTATTGTAAAATTCCATGTTTGCACATATGAACAAATTCCCGTCCCATTTCCCAATCTGGAAGGCAACAGAGAGGAAACATGTGGTGAACTTGTGGTGAGATTTCCAGTCTATGTTCTAATTGATGGTCAGCATTAAGGTAGGCAAATAAATACATCATAAAATTATAAATGACATAAGCTTCATAACATTCTCTTATACTGTCAACATATATACTGCCTTCTGGATAAACTAAGCCAAGCCACTAAAAATTAAAACAATAATTTATTATATGCTTAAAAATAAAGTATTTTATATATAAATAAAAACTTACTGCGTTAACTGCATAAATAGGTACCATCCACAATATCCTGAAATAAAAATTATTTTATATTATAATATTGTATATAAATAAATTTTTCTAGAAATTAAAATTTTATAATAAAATTTGATCATCTACCGTTAATGACTATTTTCTTTTCTTATTTCTAAATTAATTTTTTATAATTATTAGCTTAAATCTAAGAATAATTTTTTCTTTAATTTATTAATAGTATCCTTTTTCTTACCTGATGATATATTTTTGTAGTCTTGGTTGTGTATAATAAATCATATGTTGTACAATTTCATAAAAAGCAATGGGAAGAGCCAAAAGGACAAATGCTCCTCCTACCAAAGCACCTTGATCTTGTTTTTTGAAGCCATTTTTTATAGAATTTGCTAACAAAATTGGTACCAGAATTACAATAAGAAGTGCATAAAGACATGTCAATACTGGCAATATCCAAAGTCGCCAGTGTCGACAAAACGAAGTCATCTTTTTCGTATAAAAATTTCCAAATGTCACATTATCTTTTTCTTCTTCAATAATTCTGTTTACCTGTTGTACATAATTAAAAGATAAGTATAATTGCATAACAATTCTAGATTTTTATAATAGATTTTTATATGATTTATATGAAATGTATTGAATAATTCTTTAATTAATAAATTTCAAATGAAATAAGTTTATTAATGATTTAAAAAACGAAAAAACAATATTAATCACGTGCTTTTATTATCATTTTAACGATAATCGGATGTAATAAAAGATATTGATAATCTAAAGAAATAGGTTCTCAAATTTTACTTACAAAAAGAACACAAACATATTTTCTAATAGACTATTATTTTCACCTA
Organism: Ormyrus rosae; assembly: GCA_035047165.1. Classification (NCBI taxonomy): domain Eukaryota; kingdom Metazoa; phylum Arthropoda; class Insecta; order Hymenoptera; family Ormyridae; genus Ormyrus; species Ormyrus rosae. The sequence goes on from JAWWML010000032.1 coordinate 9,905,319, forward strand.
GAAATGTCGCATTTAGTTCAGTTGCAATAACGCAGCAGAAATGAAAAATCGAAAAAGAAACATTAGAGCATCTTACACAACAATCACTTGAGCTTACTATTACACGTCTAACGCGTAAGATATTACGAAGCGTAATTACACACCTCTTGTCTATAGAGCGAGATCGAATTCGCAAACTAAACTCAAAAACTTTTAAAACTAAAAGTTTAATTTGAGACCTGTCAAATTTCACGAATACCTCCCAGTTTCGTTCGCGCATCTAATCCCCCGCTTCATAAGCATGTTTTTTCCTCCGATTAAGATATAATGCGTTATCATTGTCGATACTGAAAAATGCAAGCGATGACGAATTACAATAAGTAACATCGAACCGATAGTGACGGAAACCGATGACGGTATTTGTAGCCCTCGAAAGCTCCAGAGAATACCAATTTGCACGAATCAGCTGACACAATACGCCTGACGTTTGAGAAAGTTTTGTGCAAACTGACATTTAATATACATAGTGGTAATGACACTTGAGCAAAAAATGTATTACCCTCTTAACGTCTTGGTTGATCAAAGAGACGCAAATATTTTTCCTAGAAGGCCAAGAAAATCCCGTTGATGCGACAGGCGCGGGTCGTCATATCGCCGTAGAAAAGCTGTAGCAACCACCGCCGGTCAGGAGAGCTTGAAACATCGCTCAAGAAATAACCACGGGGAAGCGCCGGACTGACGACTCTCGTTCTCAGTGACGTTGCCGCGCGTTATTTCCACTAGCACTATCTAATTCTACTTGTACTGCTAGTGCTTCGCAGCTAACTGCTGTCTCTGACCTGACGTACCCAACCCATGCGAATTCTGAAATCGGCCATTTCTTGAAGGCCAACTATTAAGATAACTAGGCATGCTAACTACGCTTAGGTGTAGGGACTTTGTTACGTATACAATTGTCCCGGTTTTAAAAAATGCTTTGTTATAGGGACGTTTTGTTAATACACTGTCACACTGACAGGGTAAGAAAAGCTAAGTAAAAATGATATTTTTCAAAATTTTATTATCAATAAGAATGCCAAATTTATGTAGATTATTTTTTGTTTAAATAAGAAAAGCGTTCTAAAAATGTCGCAACAAAAATACTGATTAAAATGCCGTGTTTGAAAAACAATTTTTAAATTACAAGATTTTGGCGCTACTGGCTTGGTATTAGCCGAACGAAAACTGGAAGGTTGGCAGCTATAGGTACGGATCGCGTTTATAGCGAAAGCGCCAGCATCAGTAGAGGGGTGCATCCGGCCTAATGGAGTCGACTCTCGAGCACTGTTGTCACGTTTTGCTTTACAGTGTTTCATTATTTTGCTTTGTTTATATCGGGGCACTCGAGGCAGTTCGCGACTGCTGAGTGCTCACCGACCCGGACCGTGCGGGCGCAACTCGGCGCCCCGGTCACCCAGCCACCGATATTCTCGAGATTCAGGAAAATCGTCGCCTCGCACAAGACAAAGACAGAGAGATTCGACGTGACCTTGGGGGGCCGCTGTCACTCGAAGCCTGGAGTCTGGAGAATAAATACTTGCCGCGCGATTTGAATGGATCTTGAAGGTAATTATCTGGTGATTCTCGATACTTTTAACCCATTGTTTTCTTCTCTGCTGGTCAAATTGTTAAACACTTGAAACATTGTTCAAATTACATATTGTTGCTACTTTGCTTGTTTTAAATTTTAAGAAAAATCATATCCTTCAACCTTTTTTACAATGTAAACTATAAATTTTTGTAGAAAATAATTACAATTTACAATATCGTTAATTTTGTCAATAATTTTTAAAGTTTTGCTTAAATAAATTTTTGTTTGAAGATTTTTAATTCGATATAAAATGTATATAAATTTTTAGAATTTATTAACATTGTTTTAATTTAATTTTTTGCTTAGTATAAATTATCAGTGTAATAATTAAGATATATAATATTTTTTAATATTCTTTTCTCCATAGCTATTCAATATTGGTACTCAATTTTATATATATAAACTTTAATTTTGTATTTCTTTAATTAGTTTTATCTTATTTTCCTCTTAATTGCCTGGTTTAAAAAAAAGTTATAGAAACTTATAAAGTATCAAAAATTTTATTGATTTTTTTGTGTATATTGCACTATTTTATGATAAGTTTATAGGATTTTATCATTTTTTTTTTTCATAGGGAACATAATGTTAGGTTAGTTTTTGCAGACTATAAGAATTTTCTATAAAAAATAATTAGAATAAAATATTTTAATTTGATGTTTATATTCTTACAGATGCTGCTAAGTAGTTATTATTGAATTTCAAATTTATTTTTGCAAAGTTTGAGTGAAAAGAAATAATGGAAGTAACAACAGAGGAAGAGGCCCAAGCTGTGTTATTGGAGGGCATGGAGGGATCACAGTACATAACGATTCAAAGAACTGATGGAGAAGGCCTTACTAAAACTGTTCCACTATTTACATTCAATGGTGAAGTTTTTGCTGACGGATTGGTTGTTGATATGATGAATGATGTTGGTTCAGATTATAGCACAAGTACTCAATATTATGAGACTGAGGATTTAATGCCCCATGTACTGACAGAGGTATGTTAAAAAATTTTTTATCATTTTTCAAAAACTTAAAAGATTTCTCTACTTTAAATATACTTTTAATAAAACAGGAAGATCGAAGACTGGCTGCAGCTCTTGTTGCAGTGCAATTGCAACAGCAGCAAAAACAACAACAAATTCATAATCATTCTAATCCTGATGATCCAACATTACAAGATGTAACACAATTAGATACTACTTTACCTCCTGTCAATGCTTATGCAATTGAAACAATTCAAGAACCAAACCCACCTCCAGTTTATCCTTCACTTCAAACCTTTAAAAGGGGTATTCAAAATGTGAAAGAAGAATTCATTAATATTAAGTGTGAAGATGATGTAGATATTTCTGCAGAAAGCAGTGAAGATGCGGTACCTATTCCAGGTTCTAAAAGATCTCTTCCTCATAAAAAGAGAATCCCTCGAAAATTAAAACAACAAAGTAAAAGAAATATTGTAAAAAGAGAAAATTCTCGTTCCAATCAAGAAGCAGTAGTTACAGACTCTGTCACTAAAGTTCAGGGAAATGCTTTTAAATGTGAACTTTGTGGAAATAAGTTTAGTGGACAACTTAAATTTTTTGAACACTTGAAGGTATGCAGCAATCTTATAAAATATATTATTAATTCTCCTTGGATCTGAAAGAATATATTATTGACACATAGTTATTGACATTGTTGTTTTCAAAGTTTCTGAAATCTTAAAAGATATTCTAAAGATAAACAGAAAATATATTATACAGGTGTTTGAATGGGAAATTAAAAAAAATAAATTATTACTTATAATGTATATTAGTAACTTGCTCAATTTTTTTTTTTGCTATAAAAAGATTAAAAATTGTATTAAATATTAATATTATCCACATTTTTGTCAAAATTATGTGACTATTAATGTTACAAGTTAATAAATATATTATTATTATTGTCGTAAAATTTGTTTTCTTCTGAATTGTAAGAAAGAATATTAAACAATATTTTGACAACTTTTTAAATATTTTGAAAAAAAATAATAAGCTACAAGTCGGTAACTATTTTTTTTTTCAGTCTCATTATGAGCCTGTCAAAGAGGAGAGAAGAATTGCAAGTCAACCTGTAAATAATAATATAACTATAGCATTACCGAATATACCTGAATCATCTGTTCAAGGAGTCGTTGAAAATACAATTGAAGAATTTAGTGAACCTGAAGACATAATGGAAGGAATTAGAGATGTTGGTTAGTCATTAATTTTTAATAAAAGTAGTATCACATAAAAAAATTATTTTTTAGAGAACCTTTGTAACGTTTTAAAATGAATATAAGATTCTTATTTTTTGCTTAAAATATTTCTTTTAACAGTTGAAGAGACTGGAGCTCATATTGATGATGAAGATAGCTCATCAATATGGACAATTACAGAAGTAGCAACAGAGCATATTGAACAGGAAGAAATAGAAGAACCACCATCTTCTATAAATCAAGAAGACTTATTTGAAAAAGAAAAAGCTAAAACTTCTGACTCAGTTAAGAAAAAGAAACCTAAATCAAAGAAGTCTAGTAAGTCATTTTTATTCACTTATTTTGAAAAGACTATTAAATCAAATCCATTTAAACAATTACTCATGAATTGTTCTGATTTGCTTGTATATTTAATCATATTATGTTAACAAGTTATATTTTGTCTTCAATGAGTTTTAACTATATCATTCAAATTAAACTTTGATTTTCAAAAATATTAAAACTCAAATTGATTTCCGTATTCCTAAGAACAATTAATCTTTTTAAATTTTGTACGTTTTATTAAATCTAAAAAAAATCTTAGTCATTTTATTGTTGCCAAAATGCTTTTTCAAAAAGAATGTATACTACGATAAGACGTTGTATTTCTGAATTGACATTTAAAAAAAAAAAATTATATTTCGGTGAGCTCTAGTAATTTGACTGATGGTATGTAAATAAAAGAATATTACAATGCCATAATAGATCTACACAGACATTTTATGAAAGTACTACATTTGAATTCATATATACTTAAAAAATTATAAGAAATTTTAAATGAACTTTTTAGAAGTTTGAATAGCATCTACGATTTTATGTTTCTTTTGAGAATATGTTCTATTTGTTTTTATAGCTTAAAAGATACAATTAATTGCATTTGTATGAAATTGTGCGAAATGACAAAAATTTAAAAATGTTGATAAAAATGTTAATGAGATCTTCAATTTAATGGAAAAAGGAAATAATATAGTTTTTTTTTTGTTTACAAATTTGACAATCCAAAAAAATTTAATTTTTTAATTTTCTAAAATACTTCATTAAATGTTTAAAATAACAAATGTTTGCCGATTCTTTCAAAGTTTAACCAGTTTTTCAGTCCATTCATGATATATCTGCAATATTTCGTATTTTTCAATTTTTCAAAAATTTCATATTTGAATTCAGGAAACTCGGAAAACTTGAAATTCATCAAAATGTCATCAAAACACGCTTCATCTTGAAGAAATCAAAATATCAATTAATTTATTAATTTAAGAATTAAATCATTTTTAACATTTATTTTTGCAGCCGATGAATTAACTTGTCCGAATTGTGATCGTTCTTTTCACCATAAAAATAGTTTAGTATATCACATGCGTTCGCACAGTGGAGAAAGACCTCATCAATGTGAAGTTTGTGGAAAAAGTTTCTTTGCTGCAAGTGCATTAAAAGTAAGATAGTTAAAATGAAAAAATCGTTATTGTTAGATTTCGCAGGTAAATTAAAATAATGTAATTTGGAAAATGTTTATAGGTGCACAAACGATTACACAGTGGCGATAAACCTTATAAGTGCGAGGATTGTGGGCGTCATTTTCGGCAATGGGGTGACCTCAAGTATCATTCAACGAGTTTACATTCTGAGCAACGCCAATTTCAATGTGAATACTGTGGAAAAGATTTTGCCCGCAAGTACTCGCTTATTGTCCATCGTCGTATTCACACTGGTGAGAAAAACTACCGATGCGAATATTGTAACAAAACGTTTAGAGCAAGTAGTTACTTGCAAAATCATCGCAGAATACATACAGGTGAAAAACCACATCCATGCATTGTTTGTGGAAAGCCATTCCGTGTGCGTAGTGATATGAAGCGGCACATGCTCACACATACACGTACTGCTAATCGCCCTGACAGAGTTCAAACAAAAAATGCAGCCATAATAAAAACCCAGACAAATGGTAAGAACAAAAATCATTGTATATAAAAATTAGTCTTTCAATAATTAATTTTTTGAAAGGATAGATGTATGATTTTATTTTGTTTAAATGCAATAAATAATTTTGCGTTTATTATGCATGAAACAATTAATTTATAATATAGAATGTATATAAAGTATGGCATTCCTTAATATATTAAGAGAATCTATTTTTTAAGGTGAAAACAGCAGTGACGAAGATAGGATGAATAAAACAAGTAGAACTATAAATGAAATCGTCCACGAGTTGAAATTGGAAGTAGATCCAAATACAGCTGTGATTGAACTAGTTGGTTCCGTTACACCTTCAGATGAAAATTCTGAAAGCATTTTGCCTCATGTTAGTGTGCAAAGTTTAGAATATGCGACAGTTACCGGAACCCAAGTTGAAGCTGAATCACCCGGTGAATCAGTCAACGAAAGAGATCCTCTCGAGGCTGAGGTTGCTCGATCATCAGATGTTTTGTAATTATTTTTATTTTTAAACTTTTTGACAGGATTTATTTTTAATGTATAAAACATATTTTCATTGACATTTTTCTGCTTTTAGGAACTTTGATATGCAACTATATTCTATTAATTTATAAAGTCAAGATGGTGGAGAGTAATTTAAGGAAAAATATTGTTCTGTGATGGAACAAAAATTAAAAAAGTTTTTAGTTTAAGTGTTAATTTACATTGTTAACATTTGAAATTGATTTAGAATGAAGAGAATTAATTTTTTATGCAAACTCTCCTTTAGTAGATCGAGTAATATTTCTGTTTATTTTTCATGATAAGACTGGTTAAAGCATTCAAAAAAGTTATAATGATATAATATGTACATTATTTACATGCAGATCGGCGGTGATAGTTTTGACATATTTATCGCGGTAAAAGTAATTTTAACTTTATGTAAGAAAATTTGAAATGAATGATTAATAATTTTTATATGAAAGTATATTTAAAACATTATTTTAGTATAATAAAAATAAAAAAAAAATGTAAAAATTTTATATATGCATATAATATAAGTTATAAAGAAATATTTCCTAGAAAAATTTAGATCTTTTGTAAGATCTATCGCGATGAATATGTTGATATATGGAAGGCAAATTTGTCTTTTAGTTTCTTAAAATTCAAAATAGAATAAAGAAAAGGATATTTCTTACGTTGCACAACCGACCTGTATATACACATTACACTCTTATAAATATATTCCGCATACGTATTATAAGATCACATATAAAACTATCAACTGTAATATCAAATATAGCAGTATGTATATGTACGTTTTAAATAATATAATCTATTTAGCAATTTATACGCAAAAATCAACGTTGAAAAATATATTTTTTATTACATGGCAACGTTTACAGAAAGACAAAAGTTTTTTTCATTTTCCAAAGTCTTTCCAATGATTATCCCATTACAATAATACTGGAACAGTCACACCAGAACTTTTCGAAGTGTCTTTTCCAATAAATATTTGGAGAAGCAGATTCATGTCCATCGTCGCAAGAGCATCGTGCAATTTTTCTGCTGCTTGCTTGCTGGAAATTCTAAATAAATTCTCAAAAAATTATTAGAATAAGTTGAATTTTCATAATTTTTTCTTATTATCTTTCTGACTCTAAAAAATGATGTTATTAAATTTACCTGCGAAAGCCTCTAGCACGTTCCCAATCAACGTATAAATCGGTGACGGCAGCGTGCAATCTTTGTACAATGTCAGAGTCTTTAGCCATTTGTCGCCGTAATTCGGTTTCGTTTTTTATTAACTCTTGATACTCGGTGCACAAATCTGCCGGATTATTCTTCATTTCCCAAGTCTCTAAAGCATCCAGAATTTTTAATTTTTCAGTCAATTCGTTTGCTTCTTTTAATCTTGGTAAAATCAGTTCGAGAACTCTGGATATACTCGCTTCGGCTACGTCTGTTTGCATGAAAAAATAACAATTTTAGGATTTATCCAAAATTAACGAACGATTATTCGATTTGGCTTTTACCGCAATAAACATCGAGTCTAATTTTTCGTTTCGTCGCTTCTTTCGTAAGAATATCTCTTAAAATTATTATTGTCGAGATATTTTCGCTATGAAAAAATGCTGCTCCTTTCCTACAATTGCAGTTTAAATTACAATATTTACAATAAATCATTAAATTTAAACCAAGTCTCAATGCTTACTCACTTATATTTACATTTCAAAATAGTCCCGACGAAACTCGACGTATAAATGATCGTCGCTTCCGTTTCTTCCTCGTGAATCGGCGGCCTCTCGGGCAGATCCATCAGCAAAAGTGCAAGCCACGCGTGCATCTGAAGTTCGCGATACTTGTAAATATAAAATAGATGAAAAGTTTACACTCTTTGCGTACCTCGGCCATGGAAAATCCACCGATTAGTCGTAGCTCGTTGAAAGGTCCTCCCAAGACGGCTTGTTTGTCCTCGACGTGGAGTCGAGCGTGAAGAGACAGGGCGCAAATGGGAACTAATATTTTTCGACAGCATTTCGGTTGTATCTGGAGGTGATAGTTTTGACGATATTAAAAACCTAAGCGTCGACTTGATTAAGTGGACAGTGACGATTTGTACCTGAGAGGTAACGTAGACCTGAAGCGTTCCAGGCTGGCCTTCGATGCTCCTTAATCTCATTTCAAGTCTGTTGGTATTGTCCTTAAATAAGAATTTTTGTCAACAAGCAATTGTTAGATTCCCGTATGCAAAGGTAGTGAAATAAATGTACTTGGCAGCGATAAGTAGCCAAAACGAAGTTGCCCTCGTTCGGATCGCAAGTCGAGAGGCTCATCACGGCGTTGTTCCCTTCCACGTCCAGCAGCTCGATAGGAGTGTCGGATTGTATCAGAATATTATCGATAGATCTGTCCAGCTCGACCAAAAAGGTGTACGACGCGTCCTCCTTGTTCAGCGTCATGCTGATTCAAAAGTAACAACGTTAAAACTTTTATACCAACTCGACAATTAATTCCGAGGGGCTGCTCAGTTCTAATGAGAACAAGAGAACACGATGAGAACAAAAAGAGAACGGGAGAGAACAAGTGAGAACAGCCAGTTACTTAGTTCCAAAGAGAACCAGAAAAACTTATGAGAACAAGAAGAGAACAAGAGATTGCAAGAGAGAACTGAAAGAGAACAAACGGGAAAAAAGATTTAATTATTGTACAGAATTGTTTAACTAATAAATACTTATGTCCGACAACCACAAAACCGGGGGAAAACATTAATAATTAGTAAACAAATAATTAATAATTAAACTATACATCCCACAACCACATAACTCGGGGGAAAGATTTAATTATTTATAAAAAAATTAATTAAACAATCGAACCATACACCCCACAACCCGGGGGAAAGCATTAATAATTAATAAGCAAATAATTAAACAAGTAAACTGTACACCCCACAACCCCACTACCCGGGGGAAAGCATTAATAATTATAGACAAATAATTAAATAATAAATCTGTACACCCCACAACTCCATAACTCGGGTGAAATTTTCCTCGAGTGTTCTCCTTCTGTTCTCTCTTGTACTCTTCAATTCTCTTCTTGTTTTCATTTGTACTCCCTTGTTCTCTTTCTGTTCTCAGTCGTACAGAGAACAGAAGAGAACTGCAGAGAACACGAAGAGAACAAAGGATAACTCGGAGTGATTAATTCGCTACACCCACCGATGATTGACCGACAGGATGAGCGGACTCAGCGTGTCTCCCGGAAATGACGCGGCGGTGTACTCCTTCTTCAGTTCCTCCTCGAGCTGCTGGATCTCGTTTTTCAGCTTGGCGATTCCGGCCTCTCCCTGGGCGGCCTCCAAGAGCCCCGGCGGCTTCGTCGTCAGACCGAAGACCTTGCCGGAGTAAGTCGTCACCAGCAGTTCCGGGTAGTCTCCCGAGCTTATCGTCCCGCCTACCACCGTGCTGATGCTCTCGCCGGCGTTCTAGCACAATTGAAATTTCGAATTAGAGAAGCGCAAGTTTCAATGTACGTTGAGGAAAAAACGAGTAAATTTTGGGGGTAGATTCCCGAGTGAAAATGAAAAGTTTGTCAAACTTTGTAAAATACTGCCA
>JAWWML010000032.1:9915294-9968033 GCA_035047165.1 Ormyrus rosae
GTAAACATTGTACACAATTTAACATTGGTGAAATTTATATATAGATATATTCGGCCATGCTAAATTGTGTACAATGTTTACGTGTACGATTCTTATGTGTATAAAACGCACCTTACCTCGAAGCACCTCGAAAGCTGACGTGTAACCGTCAGAGACGCCTATGCATTCAAGCGCATTTTTGAACAGTCGGTGTTCGACACTCCCTTAATATCTTTTGAACTAATACATTTCATAAGCAGAAAAACTATACAGCTCTGAAAATGTAAAAGATCTACCTTTTCCCAATATTTCGAGTAATTTAAAGTCTTTTTACTTCCGTAATCGTTTGAGAAAGAAAACTCATTTTTTTTCGGTTTTCAGCGTTTTATTAAAAAACAAATTGACAAAATGGCTTGAAATTTTTACAGATTATAGCTACATATATTCTTAATTAAAAAAAATTTTTCAGATAATTTCAGTTGATAATTTAATTTAAGAATTATAAGCTTTTTTTAAAAAAAACACGGTTTTATTAAAAACAAAAGAACCATAAGAGGTAAGGTAACTTTTTTTCTCTGAAATTATAGATATTTTTAAGCTCTTTAAATTGGCCTTTGTTTGATTCAAATATCGCAATCCTATCATTAAAAAAAATTAAAATTAAGTTTTTCAAAAATCGAAAATTTGCCATAAAACAAAAACAAATAAGCTAAACAAAAGATTTTTTGCCGTCATCACAAAAAAAGCAAAAAAATGAGCCGTGAACGATGAAAATCCGTTTTTACATAAGAATTGATTTTAAACTTCACTGCTTCGAAAAAAATGTAAAGTAACTCAATAACTTTTAAAGATTCAAACTGTTATAATATTTTTAAAAGTGAGTATTAATTGCCTTTTTAAATATATTCTTAGTACATAAATAACGAATTAATTAATTGAATTGTTTCAGAAATTATTACTGGCTATCATCGTAATGGAAATGGAATCTTGATCACAGAGGCAACATTCCACGCATCTTTAAGTTCATCTTTTAGCAATTTCAGAGACTGGGGTGAAAGAATAAAGAAGATAACTGCAGTAATAGAAAATAACCGCGAGCAAAAAATATAATAAAATATATAAATATATATTCATAAAATATATAAAATGAATATTTCATTTATTCCTTGTTTATTCCATGGGAAAAGTTAATGGAATCCCTTATGGGTTCCTAAATGGATTCCAGATAGATTTTCCAACTGGATCCCAGTTGGGTATCTTATCTGGAATCATTGAAAAAAATGAGACATTTGGAAACTGGAATCCAGCAGGGAACCCAGGCTGACTTTGGGAAACCATACTGAAATCACTTTATTAACAAATTCTGCACGGGGATTATCAATAGAATTATCTTTCTTAGGATAATAATAATTATGATTATCGATAGAATTATCTTTCTTAGGATAATAATAATTATGATTATCGATAAAATTATCTTTGTTAGAATAATAATTATAATATTGTGGATTGTGGATCAAGCTCTGATTTTTCTGGTGATAAATCTGGCTGCACATACGGTTCCATATCAAAAGTAAACAATTTCAGTCACAGGACACCACTGCTGCCTTCTATCGATTTATGGTAGAGACCAACACCAGACATTGCTGTTGGTGGATTAGTCGTAACTTCCTGCATGTCAATAAACGGTAAAGTATGTTGACCAAGATCGCTCAAAAAATTGGTTGTTCCGAATTTTATAAATTGCTTAGGTTTCGATATGACATTATGCTGTACGCCTTTGAGCGTTGGAGCATTAAGATTTTCGACGCTTATTTCGTCTCTGAAAAATATTACAATAAATGGCATTTTGGGAATAAGGATTTCAGTTATTTATAACACTTGGTTTCATGAAATAAAATTTTCTCGTTACCGGCATATCTGACTTTTCCAGAAGTATAATCCAAAGGATCCGTGATCACTCTAAGTGTTAATCGATCATCCACAGAGTGGAATGCTAATCCTAATAAGACATCATCTTTCGGAGCATGATAGTTATCTAACATTACTTCCCTGCTACTTTTCCAGTCTAATGTATACACTTCTATACAAAATAATAATTGTAAATCAATATGAAGTCTGAATTCTTTTATACAGGATGTAAGCAGAATTTGAATTACGTTTATATGAAGTATTTATTGGTACCCATTCAACGCTGGTCTCGTTGATATGTCCCTTTGGCAATTGTTTTGCTTGTTGAACTTGAATGTAAATTATGTTATTTTGGATTATAAAACGTGCTCCAATAACGACGCTGCAGATAAAGATTACAATTATGGCTTAAAATAATGAAAATATATTAATACTTTACTTATTTATTATCTCTGAAATTGACGAAACTTGGAGCTAAACTAAATGTTTACATAGTTCAATGATCGATGAAACCTTACTGATTACCACGAGTACGAAAATCACCGGTACTAATAGCATTTTAAAATTTAGTTTGTACACCAATGTCTAAAATTAAAGTTGAAAAATTTTATAAATAAATTTTGAGATAAATTTTAATTCTAAAATATCACTCTGATATTTATTTATTTATTTATTTATTATTATTTATATATTTAATTAACTGTGTTAAAAAATATATTTACTTGATTCTTCAGAAAAATATTCCAAATACTATTTGAACGAGGAGTTTTATACCAATAAGAATAGAAATTAATTTTTTATTGCATAAAAGTTTTTAAACTGATAAGTGCAATTCATTTGTCATGATTTAAGTATTTGTCAAAAATATTTTAACCATGTAAGTAAATAAAAAGTTTAATTGTATTTTTTAGAGATTTAGTGATTTTATTTGAATATTAACTGTTGAATATCAATCATGTTCTTGCCTAAGTTTTAAATAAATCAAATTGATTGAATTATTAAAAAGTTTGCTGTAATTTGATAAAAGTAAGATGTTTAAAAATATTATCATTTTAATTATTCATGTACTGGAAGCTCTTTAATTAATAACTTTAATCAATTAATAACAACCGTTGCAAGAAGAATGAAACACGTTTCCAATCACCGAAGCTGCAAAAGTTAAAAGAGCTAAACTAAATTTATAATCGAAGAAAAATGAAATTTTCTTCGTGAATTGTAGTGCAATTTTATTGATTTGTTTACTTACTTTAAATTTTTCCTCTAACAAAGCATTAAATAATAATAGAAAAAACGTGCATTATTCATAACTTATTTGTATTTTTATTATTTCATAGGCTCAAAAGCAGTGACTTCAGTAAATTACACTATTTAGTTTGTATCGCAAAATATATGAAATATACTGCAAAAAATATTAAAATTGCGGTAAAAATTATTAAAATGATTAAAATATGAGTCTGTCTTCTCAGTATGATTAAAATGGTAATTTAAAAAAGAAATCTTAATTTTTACAAAAAAATTTTTCTCAGTGGAGTATCACGAGTAATAAAACCAACTGCCAAACAAAGTGTTTTGAATATTTTCTAAATTTTTTAAACGAACAACACCCAAAACTTAGTCTTAACGCTTCTCGGTGCCCCATCCGTCCAACGACCCAATAACTCAACGATAACGCATTCCACGTCGTCGTTTTCACATCCAACAAAAACATTCAGCCTCAAAGAGCCCTCGAACAAAGCCTTCACCTCCGCTCAAACTCCCGAAAGCCAACTCGAAGCCCGAGTCTCTCTCTCTCCGCAGAAACATTTAGCCCGGCGAGGGCCGCGCGGCCGCGCGACGATCGAATTGACCAAAGGGAGGGCCGCCGCGTTCCTCGGCTCGTAAAGCATGCAATAAAGGCCGCGAGGGACAGTATATTTCCGATGAAATCGAACACGCACGCGTCGATTATTAGCGTGTGCGCGCGGCAAAGGCTCGCGAGCGCGCGGACCTCGAAACGATCGACTTACGAATCGGCCTCTGTCAAAACGCCGATGATGGATCGGCCATTAGCCCGAGAGAGAGAGAGAGCGCGCGGTTTTAGCGCCTTCGGGGGGCCCCGGCCGGACCGGCCGAGTTAAATCGCCGTCGATCCGAGAAGCGGAGGGGCCCCCTGGCTTTCGCTGCCGTTTCTTCGGTTTTCTTCAGAGGAAATTCTTCGGATCGGGGATCGCTGGCTTCCTTTTTTTATATAGTTTTTTTTCGCGGCTCGAAAATAGGACGAGGCGCATTTTTTTGTGAAAATAACACAGTTTAAATATTTTTTATTTTTAATGCTCGCGTAAATGACACTCGTAAACTAATTTTAACCAAAGTTGAAAAGAGTTTTCAATTTTCCAGTACGATACTTTTTGCGTAAAACTCCTCGAAATAGAGTTTACGTAATCCTCCAAAAAACGATAAAACAATTAATGCTTCATACTATTAGATCCACATCCCTCGCGAACCATCAATCGTTCAAACAAGCACTCAAATCGCAACTCCTGAGCTTTCCCTCCGCAATTCCGCGACAATTACCCGCGATGCGGGGAGAGCGCGGCGTCGGCGGTGATTTTTCGCGGCGCGACCTCGAACCGTCGCCGGGAATCCAAAATGATCGCGAGAGCTGGTTTAGTGGCTCGCGAACGCGCCGGATTAGGAGCGATGACGATTGGGGCGGATATATCGAGCGGGAATTACGAGGGCGTTAGCAGGCGCGGCGTGTATGTATATGTGCAGGCAGTTACGGCAAAGTCATTTTTCGAGCGGCGGGCTTGCGACAGGCTGCGCAAATTGGAGCTTCGGGGGCGTAATTTCTGGTCGGTTTCTTATTTTAGGTGAGGAAACGCTGGAAGTTACGTGGAAAGTGGCCGATGATGGAATCGAGCCTTTTGCAGTTGAGATTGTTGGGTTTGGCTTTTGTTTAATATTTATAAGATCGACGTTGAGATATACGAACTTGTAATTACGAGTCGTTACTATTCTTTTTGGTCTATATTTAAATAATTTTAGGATATTAGCGCAGAAATCTGCAATCATTTGGAATTTCCGATGTAAATTGGAAAAAAAAGCCAGCAAATAACGTCATAGGCCTCCCCACACATCGCCACAACAATACACTACCGAGGACTGGCGCAAAAGCCCTGTGCAAACAGAGTTTTTCCATCCGCCACCTCCCCCCTCCCCCTTTATCCCCTCGGCCACATCGCTCTTGCAAATCTCGGTGCGCGCGTCCAATTTTCCCGCGCAAATCCGGCGGCAGTCGCATTTAACTCCCAGACGGACTCTCTCTCTCTCTCTCTCCGGACCTTGCTGCGTTTACTCCCCGGAAATCGGCTAAAACCACTTAATCGCTCGGCCGCAGAAGTGCTACCAATTTGGCGAGGCGGGTCGAGTAAACGACTGAGGAGGTATCGCGCCCGATCACAGTTGGCACTCGTGCGCGAGTCCGACCAGCTAATCCCGGAGTCAATCGAGGAGAGAGAGAGAGAGAGAGAGACCGGGGCAGGGAGAGCCCGGAGAGACAATGAGGCTAAGTCGCAGCCGGAATAACTGCCGAATCTCCCCGAGAGACTTTGGCCCTCGACCCGCCCCTTAATCCCCCCAATTACTGCCGAGCGACGACGACGACGAGGACTCTAAGATAACGACGCGCGCGAAAACAGAGGGAAAGAGAGCCGTAAGCTTCCGTTTGACTGGGATTTTTTACCCCCGCCGCCGCCCCCCAACCTCCGTAGCCGCACGGACGCTCCTAGGGGGAGAGAGTGTGTTTGTTTTACGGCTGGATTAGCCTGCTCGGACATCAATTTCCCATTAGGCGCGGTTTAACTGAGAATTACAGAGCTGATTACGAAGAGGCGAGGAGTCTAAACACTTATTTAGTTTTTATTCAAGATGTCGCCGTGTATAACGGATGCTTTTTAATTAATCGCGGATTTCGAGGGTTTTTGTTTTTATGCTAATCGATTCTTTTTCTAAATTGAAAAGAAATTCAAATTGAATTTAATGTAGCTTCCACATATGCACGTTTTTTTAACATTTAACGATACGAGAAAATTATGCGTTAAATTAAACTTACAAATTTTACAAGCAAAAATTGTTGTGCAATGAACTTTTATTATTTGTTAATTATCGCCACAGCGCCCAAAGAGCGTTACGTTTTTATTTCAATCCAACCCGCTCTTATACTTCGCTGCTTAACATAATCCCGCCGTTATAAACTACATTATCGAAGCCCCCGGCGTAATTACGATTCTTCATCGAGCCAAATGGACGGTCATCATGCGAGGTTGAAGTCAAAAGTGCCCCGGGTAAACCTCCGTGAGAATCTCTTCAACCGGATCTATTTGCCCATCTCCACCCCCTTTCATTGCTCATTACGCGTTTGTTGCATCGTGCGAGAGGTAGATACGTTATCTCGGCGAAAACAATCGGCATCATCATCATCGTCATCGGCGTGACTTCGGCGCCTCGAAGCCCCAAGCTTCAACTCGACTCTCTCTCTCTCTCTCTCTCTCGCATCCTGCCACGATCAGCAGACTGTAACGCTCGAGCATCCCTCTTAATGGCAGACTAATTATTCCGAAAACTACCCACGGCAATAAAAGGCGCGCGCGCGCGGAAACCTCCGGCAATAATTCGAAAAAAATGGCCAGCTGCGCGCGCGCGCGCTCGGGCCCACAGATCACAGCCAGTCGTAATGAGGACAGTATAATTGCTCGTAATGCATGCGGCGCTCTCTCTCTCTCTCTCTCTCTCTCTCTCGTGAGCGCGCGACTGCCGCAAAAATCGAGGAGGCGCGCGGCGCGGCTGTATCGATAGGTATCGGCGAAAGGCGGAATATATATACGTATATATATCTATACGGAGGAGAGAGAAAGAGAGAGCGGAGGATGAATATGATGTAAATAAATGACGAGCTGCCCTTAAGGGAGTGGATATTAGGACCGGGGGTAAGAAGTGTTATGAAACATAATTAGCGAGGCGAGCGCCGCCACCGACTCGGCGATGATTACAGGGCGGTGAGACTAAAGTCGAGGCGGCGGCGGCGGCGGCGGCCGCGAGAGAAAGAGAGAGAAAAGAACTATGGCTGCTACCTCCTTATAGCTCCTCCGGCCTGCCGCCGCGGTAATGCCTTTCTAGAGTAAAAAGCCCGGCCAGTGAGTATAATGACGATACCGCCGAGAGTCGGCCCGAGAGCGATTGCTCGTAAAAAATTATTCATTTACCCGGCTAGAATTTAATGCGTGTAATTGCCAGTGCGAGAGAGAGAGAGAGAGAGAGAGCTGCGCCTCTCTCGATAGCGGGCCGATAAGGGAGAATTTTCGGCGGAAGTCGGGGGGCCCCGCGCGCGATGTGTTTATAGGGAAACGCTGATTTACGGGGAATAAATGTTGGACGGGTAATTTGCGGCGAGAGGCGGTTATTTTTGATGGGATGAGATTTCGAGTTTCCCATGGCGAGAGGTGGCCGGAGAGGACGGAAAAAAGCCGCGCCGCGAATATTAGTACGGAGGGGAGATTTCGCAAGTTTTATGTTAATGTATAAATTATATTTCTGATGTGGCGTAAAGTTTTCAAAGAGCTCGTAAGGCTAATTTCGGTGGGGCGTAAATCTACCGAAAAATTCAAATTGTTTAATAAAACGTTTTATAATCCTCAAAAAATTGTCGGACATTCTGTTATATATTTTGTCACCGCGTTTGTTAATTTTAAAACCTTCGATATTTTCATAAAATATATCAGAACCCAAATAAATTTCAGTCTTCCGCGTCTAAAAGAAATCCTTTCTCTGTCTTAAAAGCCATACGAACATCTTCAATCCATTCCACCAGTAATACCGGTAAGTTCCCTACACCTTTATAAGAAACCCCTCAACAAACTGTCACTCCCGAGAGCAACGCATCTCCCCCGATCCCGAAATCCAGACTGCAGCTTTCCCCGCATTCCTCGGCAGCACACCGGCATCGAAGGAAAAGTCTCGCGCACATACACGTATATATAGGAGCCTCTCGCCGGGAGGCTCGCGTCGAATCGCGCGTCACGCGAGCGGCCGCGGACACGCGTCGGGGCCACCTACCGAAGGCTGCTGCTCACGCGCGCGCTCGCCGATGATTGCACGGCTCGTAATTGCCCGTCCGCGCATGCCCACGCGCGATGGGCGGGAACGCGAGAGAGGCCTTTCTCTCTTTCTCTCTCTCTCGGGCTGCCGCGAGATTTTTCTCCGGCATTAATGACGCGGGAGCCGATGAAAGGGTGCGCGAGGAGGCAGAGCTCGATGGCTTGTGGGAGAGGTGTGGGTGGCTTCGAGCGAGTGCACCTTGAGAATGCCGCCGAGAGCCGACGAGGTTTTCGATGCGATATTTGCCGACGCGACGCTGCTGCAGCTTGGGATTCAGGAGTTTTGATGCTTTGCTTTGCTTCTGTTTCCTACGAAGCTTCACTAAAACAAATTAGTCGATTGAAAGAGATCGTGCAATATTGTTCTCCCGCCGGAAGCGCTTTAAAAACTAAACAAGTCATAACCCAAAAAGCCTCGGTTCGTAATAACGAAAAAGCACCTCGTCCGTCGCATCCCGCGCGCACAGCTCTCGCAAAAAGATCGCCGCGAAACGAGAGCGCCTCGAAAAGAGGCGCCCGCGCGCACGCGGCGACGCACCAACCGCGGCTCGGCTCTCCATATACATCAAGCCCCGCGCAGCTGTGCGGGCGCGCGAACAAAAAACTGCAGGGACTCGTAATTTTTCAGCGAGCGGCCGAGAGAGCGCCCGCGGAAGGGGCGTGCGCTGCGTTTTACTCCGCCACCGACGACGCCTCTGGGCTTCTCGGGGGGATGTTGTAAGCCGGAAGAGAGAGAGAGAGGCGGGAGAGCGACGCCTGCTGCGTAATAAAGGGACGGATGAGGGAGGAATATACGCGTATCAATTTGTTTGAGTTGGCCAATTTGACAACGCCGAGCGCGCGCGCGCGCCGATTCGGCCCCGGAGTTTATGGCGCGAGGGTGCCGCGTAATGTAATTAGATGCGCGGGGAGTTAATAATGGAATTTGCCCCGGTTCGAGGATGGAACTCGTGATGTAATAATTTCGGGACTCGCGCAAAGCCCAGGTATTACGAAGCTCGTGATACCCATATAGAGAATCTACGTAAAATTAAAAGCACTGCACCGTTGAAGAACAATCGAGATACGACGCGGCGACGATTACATTTTTACAAATCGTCATTACCTTAATAAACTCCCGGCGGAAAAGCTTCCGCCCTCGTAAAAGCCCGCCTCCCCGATCCGGGAGACGAGAGCCCCGTCGGCCACCTAACCCACGTAATATAACCCTCGCGACAAAGCGCCAAAAAGTTGGCTCGTAAAAAGCTCTCACGTTTCACTTAAAGGCCGGGGATGCCCCGACTGTGCTGCGTTGGATCCTGGGCGGTATTTCGTATGCCGGTCGACATGACAACATGCTGCGTTATCAGAATTATTGCGCTCCCCGGGGCCGATACGGAGAGAGAGAGAGAGGGGGGGGGGAGGAGGAGGCTAATGCCGCGCGTTAACATTCGTGGGGTGTCGCCATATTATACCCGCAAGCTGTGGCTGGACCCCGAAGAGCTCGTATTCGACGCGCGGAAAGCTCGTCCCTTCGCCCCCCCGAGCCGATGTTTCTTCCTCTGTCTTTACCGCCGCCGCGCTGACCCGTGCAGTTACGGAAAGTTGCGGTACGGGGATTTTTCGCCGCCGGGAGGAACTTATATTAAAGTTTCGACGCGCGGCGAGAGCTTTTTCGGAGGGTGGGGAAGAGAGAGGATATTGGACGCGGGGAAAGTTGCTTTGGATTCGGTTTACACGTGGCTTGAGAAAAGTCTGGCGAACTACTCGGGAATTGAATTTTTCCGCTGAAAGGGAATAATTTTTCCGCTCCGAATCTGGGATACGGCCAATTCTGTGCAATATAAGCATTCTTTGGAATTTCCAAGCAGATGTACCGACTTTGTATAACATATTTAAAAAAAGAAAATCGCCGTTTCCACGTTAATCACGTCGGAACAACAACAAGCGAAAACTCAATAAAAAAAAACAAAAAAGTGCACTTAAACTCCAGGAGCTTACCCCGAAACTCTCCTCGCAAATTCTCGCGAGAACATCAGCGGCAGCCGCCTCCTCCGCTCCGCTAAAAAAGTCTTTATCTTAATGACCTCGGCGCGCGGGAGGCAGTCGATATACACTAATCCGAAAGTCCAATAAAAATCCCCGGGCCAAAAAGTGTATATATACGTGACAGTGGCGCGGGCTCGCATTACGCGCATTATTCATAAGAGCGCGCGGCCGGCCCAATATAAAGGCTTCGGGCGATAAAAAAAGTCTGCGCGAGCTTTCCCGGCGGCGGCGCGCCAATAACGTCGCACGTGCGTGCACAGCCTCTGCCGAGAGAGAGAGAGTCTCTCTCTCTCTCTGTTTCTCTCCGTCTCGAGGCACGAAATGAAACGTACCTACGGATGGAGACACGTGCGCGAGAGCGACGTAGCTTTCCGTCGACGAGGCAGCGGCGGCGGCGACATATTGTGTCCGCGGGAATTCGGGATGCCGCTTTTTCGGACGGTTACTCCGGGTTATTGAGGGGCTTCCGGGGGCAAAGTGTGCGAGCCTCGAGAATTTTCGGAATTAGTGCTTGAGCGAGTCGAGCGGGCAGTTTTGGTGGAAAGTTAAAGTGGGGGGAAGGTAAAAAATAAATAAATAAATATTTGTAATTTCAAATAGACGCATAAATATTTATTTAAATTACTCTGAGCGCGGAGAAACTTCCGTCTTACTCGAGTCGATCGAAAGTAATCTTCTATATGATTATTTCTGATAAACATCACCCGGGAAGGAAACATACTTTAATCTAAAGTGTAATTTTGATTTTAACATTTAAAGATAATAATATATATAAGTAAAATGTATAATTTTCTGCGGCAGAGCATATTGAATAAAATTAAACTTTTTCGTTTAAATTGACCACTTTTATTTCTTCTTCGGGCCTAATTACGAAATAATACAACCTTTTAATTTCTCGTAAACCAATGTAACAACACCCGAAATTACCGTCGCCCGCCTCAATTTTCCATATAAATATATAAAATCGCGCGATTCCTATCTCTCGCAACACATATTAATCCGCGCGCGCGACCAAATCCGCCGATTCCAATCGCTCTCAACGCAAATAATTAACATTTTGATGAAAAACGATTAGCGACCCGAGCTTATAACCGTCGCGAGTAAGAATTCCCCGCGCGCAAAAAAAAGAAGAAAAAGGTGGGCGGTAACCGGCGGCTATATATACTATAAAAAAGCGGAGAGCGAAAAAAAACCCGCCGGCGGCCGAGCCGCGGCATGATTCACTCGCCCCGGTGTAATTTCGTACCCCCGCCCTTAATGAGGACGTTAAGGAGGCCGCGGGCTGAATTGACAATTTTTAAAAGGAGTTCCGGAGCGCCGCGCGTCACCTGCGGCCACGGCCGATGCGTATACGGCTCGTTCCGCGCGCGGATTAAGCGGAGTCGATGGTAATTCCGGGGCTCGCAACTTTCCAAGTTTCACGGAGGGAGAGGTGGGAAAGTGTGCTCGATAAGAGGGAGGACTAAATGAAAACGGCCCCGCGAACGACGGGGCGCACTTGCCGGGGTTTATTTATGGTTAAAGAAGGGATCGCCGCTTCGGACGACTGGCTAAAAAGTTTTTCAGTCCGAGAGGTGTTCGTCGTCGGGCGTATATACTTTCAACGGTTTTCGTTTACAAACAAAGCTTTAAACGAGATCCACGAAACGTTTTTCCCCTGGAAAAGTCCCTGCACCCGTAAAGCCCATCATCTCCGGGCTCGCTTTGCATAAGCACACATCCGAGAGAGAGAGAGAGAGGCGCAGCAGCGGCACTTTCCCAGCGTCTCTCTCCCCGCGATCGCCTTCCGGCAAAGTGCCGCGTCGTTTATGCGCTCGTTTATGCTCGGCCCGATAATCCAAGATGGCGGCGTGTCGCGCGCGCGTCCGCGTGTCAATATCGCGGCGCGTCGCGAGAATTTATATATATGTATATCGGCCGAAGGCAGCAGCGGCAGCCCTCGAGGCGGCTCGCGCGCATAAATTTTCCGCGGGCGAACGACGCGCCGCTCCGTACTCCGCTCGCTCGGCGATCGTAATGAGCTTCGTCGGCGCTACTTTTGCGGTAGGTCGAGAGAGAGAGAGAGAGCGCTTACTTTGAGCGTCGGGGAAAAAAGGAAAGCGCGCACGGAAGCTCGCTCGGCGCTGGGCTAATTTACGTTATTGCTGCGTTTATTTCTGAAGAGGGGGGCTGGGCTTGGGATTTTTTTTCAAGCTAGTCTTTTTGATTTCAGGCGGTTACGTTGATTAATGCAGCCTGGAGTAGTATCGACTGATAGGAATTTTTTCCAATGTATTCTTTATAATAAAATTACAAATTTAAAATGTATATACGTCATCGCGAAGAATGTAAATTCGTCACTCGCAAAGAATGTAACAATTTATAAAAAGAAAGAAAAATGAATCAGAGGAATCATTAAAAATACACTAGAATATCTCATCCCACTTCCATCCCGAAAGCCTAACGAATCAATTGCTTCATGCAAACACCCACCATTTCTCAAGCCCCAATATTTACATAATACGACGCGAACAAAGCGCTTTTTAACATCTCCAATTAATAAGCAGCGCCGCGGCCTCCAATCACTCCCGCTCCCTCTCCAATAACCCGAGAGCCTCTCTCTCTCTCTCCTCTAACTACGAAAGAAAATCTATTTTCCAACGGCGGCCAACTCGACGCACACCGCGAGTCGGGGTCTCTGTCGTCGCGGGGGAAAAAAGGGTTCGATATAAATCTCCGGGCGCGCGGCGTGAAGAATCTCCTTGTTTTGACCGATGGCGCGGCTTAATCCCTGATTTATACTCGTGCACGCGCCTCTCCCGCGAGATCCCCGTGGAGAATCGCCCAGAGTCCCCCGCAGTCGTCCGCGCGGCGGCGCACGGCTCGTTACTCCCCCGGTTATTAGTACATCTCGTTATTTATGCGGCTCGATTTCCAGAGTCTATTTAGCCGGGGCCGATTATGTTTATAAGCGGCGCGCGGCCCCCGGGAAGGGTGCGATGCGCGTGTGTGTATATATATATGAGGACGCGCGATGCGCTCTGGAGGCTCTTTGTGATGAGGCCGAGAGAGCGGATAATAGGCGAGGCGGAGAGGCTCTTTTCGGGGCTTTGTGGCGATGAAACGACGGCAAATTGCTGCTTTATCGAAATTTTATTAGTGGCTTTTTAACTGAGTGTAATTAAAGAAATTCAAAAGACGTATAATGTTTAAAAGTTGGCGGTAACAATAACTTAAGACTTGTTCTTTTAAACACTTCTTTTGAAAATAATTAGCGCGAAATTGTCAATAAACAATTTATTTACACTTTAGACACTCATTGGCGGGGCAACTGATTTACTCAGCAATACTCCGCCAATTGAAATTATACAATCAGATTCGCGTGATCCCGCTCGAAAGTAAGCGCGGCGCCCTCAAAAATCATAAAACCCCGGACCATCAGCGTCGCTGTCCCCACAGCAAAAAGCCCGTTCCATTTTTCCACTTGCTCCCACGAGCCACACAGGCGGCGGCGGCGGCGGCGCATGAATGGACTCGCGATAAGTCCGGCGCACAATGGCAAAACCTGATTCACCGGGCAGTAAATTTCACGATCGCGCCTGGGATTTATACGTAGCGAGGCTGCGCCTGCGATTTACCGCGAGGAGGCGGCGGCGGCAACTCGCGCTGTTGGAGGGGGGGGGGGGGCAGAGCGTGGCGAATTTAATGAAATCGCTACGCAATTTTTCAAACGCCCTATAAAGCAATCCGGCATAACAGGCGCTCGCGCGGATTAAAAGCCTCGGGCAGCGAGAGAGAGAGAGGGAGAGGAAGTGGCTCGCGCGTGAAAAATATCGACGGCCTGCCGGCGCTGCGCGTGTTTCTGCCTTTTTCGGCTGCGTTTTCCCGCCGCTGCACCGGGCCTTTTTGATTTCGCGGGAGGGGCGGCGGGAAAATACGATTTTTCGCGCAATGATTTACGGGGTTTGTTTAACCGAAGCCGCGCCGCGCGACGTTTTCGGAACGCGATTAAATTATACGGGAGAGGGGCGCCGGATGGGGTGCCAGTGGCTTTGTGAAAAGTAGCTTAATCGGACTGTAAATATAGGCTGGATTAACTCCGTTGGCTTTATACGCTTCGGACAAGGTGTTACCACAAATCATTAAAATTAATCTTTCGAATTCGAAAGCACCCTCGACATATTTCTAAGATGCACTAATACTCGTAATCCCCAAAAATACAAAACCTCGCGAAACTCCCCCATCGTCCTCCGCGAGAGTGAACCTCGGCACCTACACCCTCGACGCATCTCGAAAAGCCAAGCCGCGGGTCGCGCGAGAGGCCACAGGTCGCGTCGCTCGAATATTAGCGCGCGTGTTCGCGGCGTAAATCCGAATGGGTCGGGTCTGCGCGCCGCGCGTTTGTAAAACGTTATGTACGCCCGGGCCCCGAACTGCTCGCGTATAAAACTCGCGTGCGTGTGCGCCTCCATTTGCACGTGTATACGGTCCAGGGTTTATTGCGCGACCGCCGTTAACCTGTTTTTTTACTGCGATTCGATGGCGAAAATACCCGCTTTTCTCGATTAATTAATTGCTCTTTCTCTCTCTGTCTGCGGGGGCGAGCGACTTTTTCCACCCGAGTCGGATGAATGTTATTTATGCGTAATTTCATGATGCGCCCCCGATGAGAGCGAATAATTTTTTCGGATTGTTTTCGCTCGTTTTCCGATGCAATTGTTGCACAGGCTTGATACGCCAAAGTTTCGTTGGGAGAAACATTTTGGTAAAAGTTTATAAAAAAGTGCTGCTGTGTTTCATCATTTATTTAATGTTACAGTAAAACAATTTATTACCCCTTTATTTGCCCTTTATTGAGTGGAGAGGAAGACGTAACGCCCTACATTTCGAAGAAAAAGAAGATGTAACATGAATTATTAAGTACATGCATCGAGCCCTCGAAATCGCGCAATACATAATGATACATTGTTTAAAATCCATAATAATTCCGGCGTAAAATTACTATCCATTAAGTTTTTCGGCAGGTGCCGTCCTCCTCGCTCTCCGAAAATTACACAGCGCCAGGAAAGCATATGCTCCTCGGAGAGAAATCCACGTGAAGAATTCCTCGAAAACCCCGTAGCTTCAAAGCAGCAAATTCCCCCGTTTCCTCGGGGGTTGGCGTCGTAGGAAAAAAATTTTCCATCGGAAAAAGCGTCGATACATACGACGTATATACGTATATCTTTGCGGAGAAAATGAGCGGGGGGGCCCGGCGCATAAAGCGATATATAGCTGCGTCGGGAGGCCACACGTAGGCAGCCCGCCGCTCGGGCAAATTGCGACGTGGCGAAAAATACATAGCCGCGCGCTAAATGACTCAATACGCGCGCCGGTTTGCTTTCACACGTGATGCGAAGCCGGCGACGCCTCCGGTGCCGCCGTCGATATGCATAATACACCGCGGCGGCGGCGGCGGCGGCTCATAAGTATTAGGCGGCCGCGCCAAGCGGTAATGAGCGCCAAGCGGCGCGCGAGCCCTCTAATGCACGAGAGCTGCGCGCATGCAGAAGAGAACCCCGCGCGCGCGAGCGGCTCAGAGGCCGCATCGGGGGAATCTAATTCGAATCAATTTCGGAGCGCTGCCGCTGCTGCGAGAGGGTATGTGTATCGATGATTGCCCCGCGCGCGCGGTGACGACAGTCGACGCGCTCGCTGCGTAATCGATCCTGCTTTCTGAGCTGATTCGACGTTTGCTGAGGCGAGGTGGGAGTGAGTACCGCGGCGTTGGGAAATGCCGGCGGTGTGGAGAAGTGTTTATTGGTTTATGTTGAGAAATCGCGCGAACTCCGCAATTTTTGTATAGCGAATAGATCACTTGATTGTTATTAGTTTGTCATCTTTATTTGAACGGACGATTTATCGCGAGTGAAATAAAAGGTGAAATTATATATAAAGTAAAAACCTTAAAGGCATTTTGATCGCATATTATAGCAAAGAAGCGAAAAGGAAGCTATAATTGGACTTATTTAAATTCGATAATATAATAAATCTGTGAGGAAGGCAGTCTTGCGCATAATCGAAAGTGATATTAAGTCTAAAATGATTTAAGCTTAATTCAAAAAAATGCCTCTCCCTCCGACTCTCTCGAGGCTCGAGCCAAGAAGCGCAGAGCACCGCGCCAGTAAAGAGAAAAATTTACAAGTCAGGATTTCGCCTCTCTCGCGCGAGAAAATAAGCAAGTTATTTGACGAGAATAAAAGATGAAAAATCTGGCGCGGGGTATTTAAAAAGCAACTCGACGAGGCGTATAAACAGAGAGAGAGAGGCTCTCTCGAACATAAAAACGACAGGGAAATATTACGAAAATTAACGTTACGAGCCGCTGGCGGAAAACAAATATGATTTTTATTCAGGGGGGAGAGAGAGAAAAAAATGTATAAAAGCTCGACAAAAAGGCAGACGAAGAAATGAATCATTACGCCAATAAATAACGACGACGAAAGAGGCGTTTAAGCCCGGGGATTTTTCGTCTCCCAGCGGGAAGTGGAATAAAAGTTCATCGACGCACTTAAAAACCTCCCGAGCGGGGCCGGAGGAGGAGGCGCGTATTAGCATACGCACAGCTTATTCTTCGGGACTTGATTTCTACTTCACGGGTGTGCTACCTGCGCGCTCTCTCTCTCTCCCGAGAGTTTCTTGTCAGCGATTTTTGTTTCTGCTCCTTTTTTACAAGCGCGATATGAATCACGGGCCCGAGAGGGAACACTCGTAAATCCGCATCGCGCCTCTCTCTCTTTCTCTTTCGCTCTCCTAGCCTTTTTTTACGAGCGAGCGAGCGAGCGAGAGAGAGAGGGATTCATATTTAAACGTCTCGCGAGCTCGCTTTGGCTGTTTTTTATCGCGCGCGCGCGAGAGAGAGAGAGAGAGGGTCGAGTGTGCGCTTCCTACTTCACTCCTTTATTCTATTTATTTCTCGACTACCGCGAGGCGGCTGCTTATTTGCTTTGCTGCCGCTGCTTTGCTGCTGCCGGGGAGTCGAGGCTCTTTTTATCGATAATTGAATGCGGCCATTATTGGAGCGCGGAAGCCAGATGTAAATGGCTACTGAATTTGATAAGGACTTTTTGCTCGGGCTGCGTAAGGATAACGATGAATCAATAACCTTTTGCTTATTGCTTTTTTTTTCTCTCTTTTGCGGGTAGGTGAGAAAACTGCCTTTATCTCGCCGGAGGTGTTTGCGCGATTATTTTTTCTTTTATTCGTGTGTTTTAAGCGCAGAAGTCGCGAATGAAAGATTGACTCTGCTCTATTCAATAAAATTCTTTTCTATGTTCTAGAGAAAGAGAAAAGATTTAATTGAATTTTTCAACGTTTATTAAAAATTATATCCCTCATAACAAAAAGAGCGTCTTTCAAGATTTAGAAGGTACAATTACGTTATACATCGTTCACCATTACGCATAATACGCAACATCTCTCGTCTCCTCCTCTCCTTATTAATAATTGGTGTATCCATCACGGGGCACAAAGAGCCGAGATACAAATTCCGTCCGATTAGACATCTTTCTTTTTTTTTTTCTCCTCCCGTCTCGTCCGAGTGACAACAAATAAATGGAATTTAATTTCGCCTCCCGAAAGAAATTTGACGTCCCCGCCGAGAGGCGAGAGCAGAAAGAGAGGAAGAGAGGAAGAGAGAGGAAAAGGAGGTAGCAACGTGGTGATGTGCTTTCCTGAAATTCATGCCGGAGCCTGCCGAGGGATTTATTAATGTTATGCGAGGCGGCGCGCGGGCCCGTCATGGCGAGCGGTGCGCGCGCGCGCGCGCGAAGATATCCGGCCGCGCGCGACGGACCTCCGCGAGCCGTATATCTGATCGCCAAAGCCCACTATGCTGATCCGTGAAACATCTTGTTAGCTT
Source organism: Ormyrus rosae (assembly GCA_035047165.1). Taxonomy (NCBI): domain Eukaryota; kingdom Metazoa; phylum Arthropoda; class Insecta; order Hymenoptera; family Ormyridae; genus Ormyrus; species Ormyrus rosae. The sequence continues at coordinate 9,933,223 of JAWWML010000032.1, forward strand.
TGTAAGAGTGGACAAAAGGCGCGCCTCGGAGCCGCCCTCTGCTCTCCTTCTCGGGCCTTTCTTTATTCGAGGGGCTCTTCTTTTTTATCGGCGCTGCCTCGAATGAATTAATTGTTTTTCTCGTCTTTTTTTTTCTACCGTTTTTTTTGTCGAAATTTTAGATTCGCGAAGCTTTGTAACTGTAGCAGGGGGTCCGCTTGCTTAGCGTGCGAGAGCCGGATTATAATTGCAGACTGGTCAAAGTGGTCGCAAACGAAATTGCGATATTAGAAAGGACACTTTCTAGGCCACTTTTCGCAGCGGGTTTGTAACAGATACGAATTGATTTCGCCCCTCAACCGCGCGATCGAACAAAATTAGTTGATCCATTAACCGCAATTATCAAAACTCCGTTACCACATCTCGTAGTAAATCGAACGGCGTCACCAGCATATTCCACCAAAGCGCCCAAAACAAACATCGCCATCTTATCCTTCTCCGTAATTCCCCTAAAAATCCAACCCCTCTCCCAATTAATTACCTCGGCGAAAAATGAGCGCGGCGCTTCTCGCAGTTTTTCCAGCTCTCGACGAGCAATCGCGCCGAGACGAGCCGCGCGCGGTGCACCGTCCGTCCGTCCATCCTTCGGGCCGTCGGCTCTATATCAGTCGATGATCTCTCTCCTCCTCCGTCCCCTGCTTCTCGCCTCGACCAATCGGTGCGAACAGAGAGAAGCCTGGCCTGTGTGTGTGCGCGGTGGAGAAGAGAGAGAGAGAGGCTCTTGGGGTGGGCTGACGAGTGGCAGGTTGTTGCAGCCGGGACGTGTATACCCACCGCCGCGCGCGCGCGCGTCTACTCGACGAGCGCGCAGTGGGGTCTCTCTCTCTCTCTCGTATTATACGCGCTGCTGCAAAGAGGAAGGAGGATTGCGAACGCGGAGAGAAGGATAGCTGGATTAGAGATCCGCTGCGACGGATTGAAGAATGTTGCGTAACTGCCGGGGACGAGTTTTTGGGGGGAGGGGAATGCCTTCGGTGGCGAAGAATCGATAGGAGGAAAGAATTTTTTGAAAGCGATGCTTTTGGACGGCAAACATTTTCCTTGTGTGTATTACGGACTTGTTGAAACTTATTGCATTTTAGATTCTACGAAATTGCTTAATTAAAAAAAATTGCTACCAACGGCCGCTCCTTAAAAATGAATCAATTATAACCGAAAGTTAAAAAAGAAAAAAAAAATGAACGCCAAGCAGCGCTTGAACCCGAAAGTGAAAAAGTGCGAGGGCCCGCGCTTTTAACTCTCTCGCCTCGGCGTCGAAAAAGCAACGAGAGCAAAAGGAGCAACGGCCAAAGCCCATCTAAAGAAGCGAGAAAAGGCAGCAGAAACAGAGAGAGGAAGATCTCGATCTTATCTCCTCCGCCCATATAGGTGCTGGATAAAAGGGCTAAAAGCAGCGGCGGCAGCGGCAGCCTCGAAATCTCCTCTGCGGGTATATCTCGAGAGGGAAAAAAAGGCGAGGCAGCGACGACGACGACGACGACGACGACGACGATCGGGCTGAAAAGGGTGTGTGTGCTGCGGTGGCGAAGGAATGCGGTGACCGGCAGGAGCTCCGCGGCCTTAGCAGGGGACAGTGACGCGGCCCCCCGCGGCGCCCCGAGCGTTAATTTACTCGTGAGCGCGAGACTCGCAGAGAGAGAGAGGCGATGTATTTATAGTTAACGTATTTATTTATTCGCCGGCCGCGCGGTTAATGCTAATTTATTGTTAAATAAGCGGGGAGGGGAGAATATGGTCGCCGATGCCCAGGTGCTTCAGTGTTTGCACAAAGTGTACGGACGTGGAGGCTTTGGTGAGCGATCGATTAGGTAGTCGATGGTCGGGGAAGAATGTTGATTATTGGCTGGTCTTCAATTTCTTTATACGAGTTTTTAATAAAAATTTTCCATATACTCGTTTGACTTTAAAACTTCGCGCAAAAGAAATAAGACGACCTCCGAACGGCAAACGTTGATAATACACAAGTTAAATCATTTTAATTAGCAAAGTAACGCATAAGCTCCTAAGAAAATTTAGCTTAACAATATTTAAAAACTCGTTCCGTCGCGGCGCGCCTGAAAATATTTGTACACCACATACTCGAAAACGAACAAGACTCCGTAATCCAAAGTATATATCCGCCTCGTCGGGAGGTGCTCGACCTCCAGAATCCTCTTAATAAGTGAGCTCGCGCTCGCGGCAGCTCCTTAAAGCCAGCCTCATTTATGCGGCTCTAAACGCGCATGTGCGGACGGCCGGTGCTGCGTACATCAGGCGCACAGCAGCCCGGCCGCGCGCGCGCGCATTTATCCGAAAGTATTTACGAGAGAGCCCCGGCGCTTTATATATAAAGAAAGCTCCGGAGGCCGGGGCAAAACCAGCAGCCACATCAGGCTTTAGTCCGGGCGCTCCGCGATATCGGGGGGCCGTAACATATTTTATATCGCGCGGGAGGGGGAAAAAAATCACTTTGGAAAGCGCGCGCGAGAGCCATTCGCGCCCTAACTCATCCGCTGGTTTATGTCGCCGGATTTTACGGGAGGCACCTGCGGAGAGAGAGAGAGAGAGAGAGAGAGAGAGAGGCAGCGCCCAGCGAGTTTGACAAACGTCGGAGGGACTCTGCGGGGACTGCGGTGTCGCTCGTGTAGGAGCTATATACCGAATTAACGATTATATTTATTGCGGCTTATTATCGCGTGAATTATGGCTTAATACGCGGACGCGTTTTGAGAATTCCGGGGGAGTCACGATTTTTGGTAGCTCGACCGGTGCGCTTTTTTTTAGACTTTTATCTGAATTCGAACGCGACCTTCGGATGCTTCGTTTGTCCTTTTCCTTTTGTGGTTTTTGCGAGAAACGGGACCTTTAGGAGAGTGTTGAGTTTGAAAAGTAGCACTTGAAATCAAATTTAATGTACATCCAATTATTAGCGAACTTTTAAGAGCAGCAATATCAATCATTCTACTTAAATATTCAAATTCGACTAGGTGTACTTATTTAAATTGATTAAAATAAAAGTAACAAAATTAAAAACCCCCGCTTGTCATTTCCCAGATAGAATCTTGCTTTAATCAAGAAAAACAATTAAAAATATAATATTAACCGGGACTTTGAATATAGAAAAAGGAAGAAGATAGATCCGTCTGCGGGGAGCGAAAATAGAAAGAAACTCGAGTGAAATACTTTATGATTTTATCTTTAGACGTCAGCGTGTCTTTAGCTTGTATCCAAGGGTCATCAGACTGTCTTAAAAGCGATATTTGAAGATTCATGCTCGGACAACTTTAGCCGCGCCTTCGGATTGACTACACACACACACGCACACACAGGTATACGTGTTATTGATTTTCTGATTTCATAAATTGCCCCGCGATCCCGAAAGAATTGTCCGTAGAGGCTCGGCGATACCGATCTGGACATTTATGCTTCTTTGATTCATTATTCAATTTTAGGCGCGTTCTATGAATTAGTTTTTCTTGCGTGCCTCTTTTTTCAAAACGCCACGTCGCCGCGCGACGCAATAAAGTTGTAATGCGTTTTTGTTGTCACCAAAAGGGTTTGGTGAATTATTTCGGCGACTGCGCAGAATCCCAGAAATCAACAAATAAAAAGTTTTTTTAAATTTCGCTTTTTTATTCCATTTATCATTATTCCCGGCTGCCGAAATTTCCGAGAAAAATTCGTAAAAGTATATAATATAGAATGTTTTATACATATTAAACCCAATGTCTAAAAACTCGTCGAATAACATGAATCAACAAATAAAAACCCCCGAGAACTGTTCTAAAACCCTCCAAAGAAATAGCAATAAATTAAAGTACTCACCCAAAGTGCACTTCCAAGAATCGCCGTGCCACAATCCAGAAGCAAGCCATCCGCGTCGTTAAAGTCCGTTACCGCGTGGATGTGCGCGCTCCTTGAAAAAAAAAAAGTCGTCTCGCGCGGCGTAAAGCATCCTTGCACATAATATCGAGAGGAGTCGGAGCCGGCGCGAGGAGCTGCCGCGAGAGATAACGAAGCCGATGACAGGAACGATGATTTAGCCTCGGCTCCGACGCGGCCTATTCTTCGGGCCCCGCTCACCAACCTTGCACGGCATCCTCGAACGGCCCCCGGGACCCCCGCGGACTCGTCCTTTTCTCTGGCTTTATGGTAGCATTTACAATTATAATCGAGCCTCCTCTCCGTTTCGTCGCTTCTCTTAAATACCGGCCCGTAACGACCGCGACTTTTTTATACGCGGGGCCTTATACGTGGAAGCGCGGAGGCTAAGCTCTAAACTTGTTCAGAAAAAGCGAGGCTTTTCGGGTAAGAACGCGCGATCGTTACGCCGGTGAATTATGAATCGTTAAATTATCGGGGTATGAATGCCGGGGATTTTTTGGGCGGCGTGGGGATATTTTTTATTATTTATTAAGCGCGTGCGTTTCGCTTGATTATCGCCTAATCGAGTTGTAAATTTTTTCGAAGGTTTAAGCGTCGCTGGGAGAATATGAGCTTTTAAAAATTGTTCGTGCACTTTCGGTACTCTAATTTGATTTTGCTCGTGGGGTCGTAAATTGTCGCGAGTGTTTATTTGACAATCTCGTTTTTTAAAAAGTACTAAACATACTTTTACGATATTTATAAGTAAAAGATCTCGTATAAAATGTAAATTTTACCAAGTATACTTTTTGCTCGAGCACGCTTTTTTCATAAAAATTTCTGTTTGACAAATATTTAAAGGCTCCTTTTTATTTTAAATAATAATTCAGTTGCATAAAGCATAATGTTAAAGTGAATAAAATTTATTATCACGTTTTCATCGAAAGAATAATGAATTTAAATATAGACTGCCATATCCACATTATTACTGAATTTTTATCAATTATGAATTTTTACGCGCGAATCATCGACGTGTATCCATTATACAGGAATTTAATAAATCAAGCGATTAAAACGTTAAATCGAGGCGGTTTGAAAGAATGAAACGCGAAATTAAATTATGCATCGAAGAGGAAATATTGAATTTCCGTTTTAAATGACATCAGATGTCGATATTCGAAGCTAATAAAGCTCTTCATTACATTTTAATCTCAACCTTAAAATCCCCGCTGTAATACCCGAGAAAATAATTCTTCGGCTAGCCGGTATTTCCAACTGTGGATTCCGAAAAACCACCTCTAAAGCCACTACTTTAAAGCCTCGGCCAAAGTGCGAAGCGTTGCGTAAATAACCGCTCATTAAAATTCGCGGCTTCGGGAGGGAGTGGGGGGGGGGGGGGAAGGAGGGCATTCGCACGTTATAAAGGGCCGCGAATTTACGGGCGGCCGCTGCCGAAGTAAAAAAAAGTGCGCGAGCTGCTTTGTGCATTTAATTAATTCTTCGGAAGCGCGCAGACGAGGAGGAGGAGGAGGGCGCAGGTGTTCGCGCAGCGGGAGAGACAAGTTTCGTCATGGGCCTTATCGCCGATGGGAATCGCGAGAGAGAGAGAGAGAGAGAGAGGGAGAGAGAGGCTAATGCTTCACTGTCCACGAATCAATCAATGCGCCTAAGTGGACGCGGCCGATTTGTCAATCTTATGTGGGCGCGGGCGATAGGGCTGATAGGGCTTTCTCGGAACGCGCGACGTGAGAAACGCCCGCATGTTTTGACTTTGGCCGGGCTTTTTCGGGGTGTCGCCGAGGGCTGCAAGGTTAGACCGCTTGGCGCGGCCCGGCAGATGCCTTGGGGACTCTTTTTCTCTCGGGCGTTCTTTGTTGAATGTGGGATGTTCGGTGGTGATATTATTGGCTTTTTAAAAAAAAACGGTTCGAAGGTATTGAGAAAGAAGTGGGAGTCTCTTGAAAATATAGCTGTAATATAGCAATGATGGTGAGTAATTTTGTGGAAAAGCACCTTTAACATACCTTTCATCGCTTACACATCAGAGAATGTTACTTTGGTTCAATAATAGAAGAGGAAAAATAATATAAAATCCCTAAAAATCAATACCAAACCGAAATCTCCCAGAAAATCAATGAGGATTTCGTCAGCCTAATCAGTCATCGATTTCACGTTTCAATCACCTTGTGCCCCTCGAAAATCCTGAATCTCGCAAATATCCTTCTCGCGAAACCTCTAGAAGCAGCAGCAGCAGCAGCAGCAACAGCCGCAATCTCCCTCGCGAGAAATCGAAAAGCAAAAAGCTTAGCCCGAGCGCGGACGTGCAATTAATACGCAAGCGTTTCCAATAAATACAGCTCTCTCCGTCCGCAAACGTAATCGACCTATCCATCAGGTCGAAAGAGCGAGAGAGAGAGAGAGAGAGAGAGAGATAGAGAAAGAAGGGAGGAAGAGAGGAGGCCGTTGGCGTAATGAGCAGGCGGGGGGTCGCGATGCAAATACGTTAATTGAAATTCTCCTCTCATTCGCGCTTGTCCAGAAGCATATCTGCCTGCCTCTGGAGCAGAGAGACTCGCTTTCTTGGGTACGATGAAAAGCTGGCACTACTCCGCGCTCTTCAAAAATTATTACGTAGCCGGGACTCTCTCTCTCTCTCTCGCGGGTCGCCGTTTCGTAATTACGCGGAGGACGATGAATTTATTACGGAGGCACGACTGAGCAAAAATTCCTTTCGGGAGAGCTCGACTTTCCGACGCTCCGTTCGATTGTTTATAATTTTACGTAAACCAAACGGTAATTCATTTCGAGGTGTAATTAAAACCAACTTCGCAGAAAACCAGTTGACTAGGCGGATCAAATTTCCTCGCGGTCGCGCGTTGCTACGCAGAAATCAGAGATGTATTTTCTGTTGAAATGCGATACTTGCGTTATCATACCGGCTGGAAAATTTTCAAATCCTGCACTTCTGAAGTTCTTCATTAAATCTAAGGGTTCTATACAAAGACCCAAGTTTTGTTTACCGCCTTGCAACTACGCCAGAAAAGCCAAATGCTAAAGTTCAAAAAATAATTTTAAAAAAAATCCAAACAATCGAAAACCGATTGTCAAAAGTAGGCAAAGGCGCTCGAAACAAATTAGCCGCACTTATTATCCCTCTCTCGAGTAATCGCCCGGGGGAAACGTTCGGCGACGCTGGGCGCCAGCATCAGCAGCAGCAGTCCGCAATCTCGGAAGCTCGCGCGCATAATCCCCCGAGATAAATAATCCGGCGGACGGGTGTGCGTGCGCGCGCGCGCAGGCGCAGCGGTCATTTGTCGCCCCGATAATTATAAGGAGGTGTTGCAGAGGGGGCCTCGCACCCGAGATCTTTATGCGCATTCTAAGGATCCGCGGGGCGCCAAGGCCGACTAACCGTCGCTTAATTATTCTCCCTCTCTTTCTCTCTTCTTCTCTCGCTTTCTTTTTCCCCGTCCGCCTGGCGTTGAGAAATTTTTGCCGATTATTGCTGCGTTTATTGATACTTTTGCTTTGCTTTATTTGCGGCCCCGACGGGAATGCTGACGGGTCTCGAACCTGTTTTTTTCGGCTAATTTTCGGATTTAATATTTTTAACGCTGCGCTTATTTCATTATCGTGCGGAGCGCGCTTTTTATCGAGTTTAAAAATTCTTGCTTTTAATTGGCAAATCGGTTATTATGTTTTTGCTTTCCGTAAGGCAGCTCTAATTCAAAAATATAACCATCTGCGGCGAAGCAAAATAAGTTAGAAGATCTCCATCGAACGCCAAAACGATCATTAAAAAAAGGCCTCCACTCCATAAAAATATCAAAAAGTTTAAAAGCCAGGCGCGAGGTAAATTAAACGTTCGGCGCACAAAGAAGTAAACTAATTCACTTGCGCAAGCAAATTATTCAAGCTTATACAGCAGGTGGCCTCTTTCGAGCCACCTCAAAAGCCAGGCCTCTCTCTCCGCCTTATTTTGGCATTTATAATTTCCATCGGCGGACAGCGCGCCGTAAAAATACTCCGAAAAATAATATAATACGCCGCCTCGTAAAAAGTTTATATTGCGCCTAACGGCTCCCGAGTAAGTCCGCGATATTTCGCAAATACTTTGTTTATTAATTGCGTTTCAGCGATTTCTTTACGACCTCCCAGGAGAGAGAGATTCCCCAGTGCAAATATAAGATTCCTTCCTCCTGACCGTTCGATGATTATTCGCCGAGCTTCTTGCACTGCCGCGCTGCGCGTCTTTTCCTCGGAAGAGAGAGAGAAAGAGAAGGAGAGAGAAGAGGGGGGGCTACCGTGGTAGCATTCAATTAGCCTCGCGGCATGTGAAATATTGCCCCGCACGCTGTGCGTGAGTGCGAAAGCTCGATTTTTTTCGGGATGAGAGGGACGATGCGGAATGATAAGGGAGGAGCGAAGGTACGGCATGGGCTAAGCGGTGAATAAGGATTTGATGATTGCTAATATTTTATATAGCCTTTTCAGGAATTAACGTAAGTTTATTTTACGGAAATGTTCGAATAAATTTGATTGTAAAACTGTGAAGGGTCCGTTGAATTTTGTCGTAAACTTAGTTACTTAGTTAAAATAAACTTAAACTCGTAATGACCTGCACTTAATCAATTCGTCGGAAAATTGCAACTACATCAATTTCGATTAGAATATTTTCAAATCCCGCGCCCCAATCAATTCGCGTCGAATCACGTTAAACGCGACTCTATTAATGAAGGCAAATGAATCGAGGTTACCCGTCTAAAATGCGGCATCTCCCGATCGCGGTTCGACTCCAATATCCGGCAATTGAGACGCCGTAAATCAGTGAGCAGGCAGGAAGTGAAAAGAAGCCACGAAGCTGAATAATGAAAAAGGCCCCGCCGCCCGACTCTCGGTAAAACCGAGCGAACGGAAGTGTGCTTAGACGCGCCCTTACGGGAGGTGGGTAATTGATTTTGCCGGCGACTAATCGAAAGGTAATTATATAACGCCGACGAAGCGGAGCGTCGCGTGTGTGTCTGAATAATCGAACGAATTTTACTCGTTCGCCGTTCGGCGGCGAATATCGGGGGAAAATTAATACCCGCAGAGCCCCGCCGCCTCTGCCATTATTAATTGAGTATGTGCACCTTCCACGGCGAGAGAGATCTTACATGCATGCGAACTCAATGAGGGATCTATCTTTAATTTGCATACATAAATAATGCACGCTTGGCTGCGAACATTCCTATAATCCGATAACGGTCAATATGTTTTAGAAGTTTTTACTTTCTTTCGAAGGGAGTCGTAGTAATTTTGAAGCGTTTCTTGTAAATCTGCCTGCGCAAAACAAACACGAGATTAATCAGAATTAAGTTATTAAATTAAATTAAGAATTAAGTTCTGTATTTTCATATCTATAGAATAATGCAGCAATTTTAAGTAGTCAAATTATTTAAAAATTTACTGCATCATTAACAATAAATATACAGTGTTGGTACAATATTCACAATATGTGTTTGGGTATTCTACATGTATAATTATGATAAATTTTAAATCACACTTTAAAGATTACTGTTATTCCACTACATGCAAGAATTCTCTGATTAAAATATTTATTTTATTAGCTACTTCAATATAATTTTGTAATAAGAATGTTGTTTGTAATTTTCCTCCTTCCAGAATAAAAATCAAGACACATCTTCGCACAAACTTTTACACGAAAACCACAAAAGTTAAGAATCGTTAACGCTATTACCCAAGAATTACGCGAAAGTATACCTTCCTTCCCCGAAATCCACTGAAAAAGCACTTTAATAAGCTCCGGAAAATAGACTCCCCGACTCAGTCACCTCTCACTCTCCCCGTCCCGCATCTCCGGCGACATCGAGCGGCGGGGGCATTAAAAAGCAGAGTTCGTCTGCGGCAATAGTCTCCGAGCGGCGAAAAGATGGGGTGTGCCGTCTGCTCCTCTCGGGATCGAAGTCGTTCCGGCCGCGCGAATGTATCAGTCGGGCGAAGCTCGCGACAGCCGTGTCTTCTCTTCCTCTTCCTCTGTTAGCGACTTCTCCCTTGGGGGGTATATCGAACGACGCCGAGAGCGGAGAGGGTCTTCTTCTGCCTCTGTCGCTTTCCGTTGGCGTGTCTTCGGGACGAAGCTTCGTTTCCTTTGTTTTCGACGAGCCGCCTGTTTTTTTTTTTTTTTATTAAGTTTGAATATTAAAATTTGTCGAGCTGACGATTCAAGTTGAACGAAAGATGAACTATAATTAATCTTTCTTCCCGCTTTAATAATGAAAACCAACAGCTTCATTTCCCCCCGGCGATTTATTCAAATCCCCGGGATTTCACAGGGGAAAAACCTCGGGAAAAACTGAAAAAACCCAGCCGAGATCCTGGATCGAGCGAAAAAGGCGAAAGAGGGCGGGGGCGGGGGGAGAAAACAAGAGAGCGAAAAGTAAAATACCCAATTCCGCGCGTTTTATACGCCGTCTACGTGTTTTCCGCGCAGCTCTCGGGTATATCCGATTCCCCTCTCGAGTGCAGAGATAAAGAGAGAGCGTTTCATCTCTGAACTACTGATGCCGTACGCGCGCGGCGCGGTCGCGCGGCAAAGGACGGAGATAGGGAGAGAGAGAGAGAATATAGAGCCCCGCGCCGCGTTGCTCTCGCACGGAGGGAAGGGTAGCGGGGCGGCAATCGAGCGCCGGAGCGTGTAATTGAGTCCCGCGCGCGATCGCTACTTTATCGACCGCCCCCACTGCGCAAGCCGGCGAGCGAGCGCCGAGAGCGCCGACAGCAGCCCATCCGGGACTCGCTGCTGCTGCTGCTGCTGCCGCTGCTGCTTCTGCCTCTGCGAAGGAGGATCGAGCCCGAAGGCGAGCCCCGACTGCGACTTTATTAGCGGAATTTCCTGTTGAGCGCCCGGAGCCCGGAGCGGCTTTTCCGAGCGGGTTTTCGATTCTGATTTGCTTTGTATTTACGGCTTTTTTTTTTAAATGAATTAAGACGAAGGGTTTCGCAATGTAGAGTGCACTGAATTTTATCGAAATATTATCGACAATCAGAAATTTGCAGACTCCGATGCTCGGTAGACTTACAAAAAGCAAGCACTTGACTTGTATTATCAAGTTAAACATTTCTTTTCGGCAGCGATAACATTTATATAATTAACAGCGCGATAAGCGAGTGCTCGCCAGTTGGTGATGAACTCTCGAGCGCTCGAGCACAACATGAACGGAAGACCGCGAGTACTCGTTGCTGACAATACGTTCCGAGCTGCTCTCGGTTTGCTCAAGACTAATTAAGTGCGTTTGAACATTCGTATCTTTTTTTTTTCAAGTTTTCTCGTACGTTTTGTTGATATAAGCAAGCATTGATTTTGCTTATCTCAGGTGTATCTGGTGTGGAGAAGCTTGTTACTTAAAAATTGAGCATCTAAGTATTTTAAAATATTTAAAGTTTATCTTTTTTGTCGAAGAACTTTTGTCGAAAACCTTTTTGTCGAATGGACGTGTGATCGAAAAATTTTATATATATATTAAATAAAAAAAAAACAAAAAACAACAAAAACAAAAATAACAAAAAAAAATTTTTGTTGACAAAAAACCATTTGACAAAAAGGTTTTCAACCAAAAGTCCTTTCGATCAAAACTTTTTCGATCAAACGTCCGTCGACCAAAATTCCTTCGATCAAAAGGTTTCGACAAAACGTCCTAGAATCTTTATCTAATGAAATGCGTTTTTTTTCTATTTTTTTACTAAATGTTGAAGAGGTTGGTCGTGATAACTTTACGTGTAACTTTACAGCATAGCTTATCTACGACTTACTTGTATTTTGAGCGTACACGGAGAAAAATTTTCTAGAAAAAATTACAATAGTACATTTTAATTTGATCACAGACTGTAAAAATCCTAAAAAATTACCATAGTTTCTAGTAAATTTTACGAGGTCAATGATAAATTTTCGTATTTAGACTTGTAAAATTTACTATGGACATGGTAATTTTTTAGGATTTTTACAGTCTGTGATCAAATTAAAATGTACTATTGTAATTTTTACTAGACAATTTTTCTCCTTGTAGGATTACTATATAATTTCTGGTTTAAATAAATAAACATATCGCAAGCTTTTCGCCAAGAGGAAACTCACTGAAAATGTGTAGAACCCCGTCGTGATCGGCGACGGCGAACCGCTGCGGCTGCTTCGGCTCGCTCGGGGGAAAAACCCGCGTGGTGCCGCGCGACGTCACCCCGACGTTCGCGTAGTCCACTCGGCTGAGTACGAGCGTCATCCTCGAGGCTCTCTTGTCTTACATCTTCGGCTGAATTTTCGGAGCCCGAACTCTATATCCTCGACGAGCGTTTTTCCGTTTTACCTCGAGTGCCTCGAACGCGAAGCCGATCGATATTCGTCCATGGCAACGGGAAATCGTAACAATCCTCGGGCTGCTGCATTATTAATATTGTGCGAAGGTTCTTGGCCCTTTTGTAGCGGAAGGATTTTGGCTTTTTTTCGATTTATTTTACTAATTTAATTATTTACCGGTAACATTGGATTATAATGCAGTCTGATATTGTGAGGCAATTTTAAAAATTATTAACGGGGAGTTTGAAATTATGAAATGAAAATTTCGAAACTGATTGATTCGTAATTGTATTATTTAATTGCGTGATAATAGTTTGATTAGAAGAGTTTAAAAACAAATTTGTTAACAATCTATTATCGTGCAAAGGTGCACCAAATCAATGGATTGAATATAAGGAAGTTGCTTTATATTAGTATTAGAGTTTCTCATTTCAAATGTAAAGCGGGTATTTAATAAAAAAAGTTCAAATAAAATTTGATAAATACATTTTTGAATAATTGACGTATAAATTTCATCTTGATTTAAATATTTTCTATAAAAAATTGTCTAGCTTTGTACCTTCATTTTTTCAAATTATGTTTGAAAAATGCAAATGTTTTCAATCCAAACCAGACTAAATTTTTTGCTCTTAAACGAGTATTTAAATTATTTTTTTAAATAAAAATGAATTTTTTGATGCTCCACTTTTTTACAAATAAAAGAAACTTGTGCCGATTAAAATCCATTTTCGAATATTATTGAATGGATAAAAGTACATATATACATCGTTTATTGAAATAACTGATAACAGTTGAAAACTGGCAAATCCACAAATTCTTCGTCGTGTAAACATACAATAATAGATTTTTACAATACATTCACTGACTTAAATTTATGTTTTACGATACGATGTATAAAAATTATCCGACAGATAAGGAAACGATATAATTAAAATTCAATCCTAAGAAAAGCATGAAAAAAAGTAGGGAAAAGTAATCCTATTCGCCGAAGTAAATAATAGGAAAAAAAACATTTAAAGAATGTCTCAAATGTTTCAAATAAACTTATTTCTCTTGCACGTAAAGAAATTTTTTTTTAATTTTTTTTTAACTTAATTTAGGCTTACTTTTTCCCCATAGAAATTTAAACATAAATAGAAACTTATAGAATGATATTTTTATTAATTAAATTAATAAAAATTGTTTTGTAAAAAACTTTCCATTTCCAAGTATAACGTTTTACACAATTTATTTCAACAAAACAGGTACGGATTTAAAATTTTCACACAGATAAATTTAATTTTACACACAACATACGTGTTTTTATAATTTTTTTTTTTTTAGATTTCTAGATTAATAATCAATTAAAGCCAAAATTCAACTGAAAATTTTTTATCGACTAAAATAATGATTTACACTGAAAACATATATGACAAACACAGTCGCTCAGTCTTCTTACATTATACACAGATCAAATTAGCAATTGAATAATTTTTTCTTTAATGGAAAAAAATTTGGCGAGTTATTTTTCGTTTCTGCTCAATGTATTTAAGTCTAATCAGATTCTACCGGAAAGGAGTCTTAAAATTATGAAAAAATTCCTTTTTCATAATTATTTCTTTAATGTATAAAATAATTTATAAATTTAAAGTTCCATTATTTATTTTTGAGCCAATAATAATATTCAAGTAGAGAAATATTATTAAATGAATAGTTTCTTGCAAAAGTTTCTTAATCAATTACATTTACTTAAATGTAAAATATTGCAAAATTTAATCGTTTGTGTTTACAGCTGCATTAAAGTAGTAAAATTAAATCAAGCATTCAATCTTTGAAAATTTCTTGAATGGAATAATTGCATTCTTTTGATATAAATGAACTATAAAAAATCATATGTGTGTTTAAAATAAATTAAGGATATTTAATATTTATAATTATAAGTATACATATATTATTATTGAAAAAATAACGAAAGTGTTAGGAAAGTTCACATTTTTTCACTGCATAAAGTAGTGTACATGTACGTCGCAGCAGCGTATTATCTCATTTATTTTATAAATAAGCATTAATACACGAGTACACTTGGCATTTAAAAACTTTTTGGATTTTTAAATATTACAGAAAAAATTGTACAATGCATTTTACGTATTTGATTTTCATTTACCTAAAGCATATTTAATAGCGCATTATAACAAAAATGAAAGTATTAATTTATCAAGAGATTTAAATAATTTTATCCAAAAATATTTTAAATGCTCCAGATAAAAAAATCAGTGATTTTTTAAAATGTACAAATGAAATTAGCTTATCTATAAGAAATGTTTTATAACGATTTTTCTAGTTGAATTTTATAAAATTGTATAATTATAAAATTGTATACCTGTGAAAACTTGATTAAAATTGAAATATTTTTTCTTTTAATTACGTCCGTTGTACCCTTAAGCATCAACAACGCTATTTCATATTTACGCTTAAGATAGGAAACTGCAATTTCACGCTCGAACACGTTAAACATGTCATATTTTGGGTTTGACTCACCATGTAATATCTTATATATTTACTAGAGAAGATCGTGAACTCCGGATTACGTGTTTGACTCAAATTTTAGGATTTTTTTTTATTGCTGACAAATAAAGAAAGCCAAAGTAATAGGGCTTTCACAAAGATGATTAACAACTATTTTTTTTTTAAAGGAAATAATTCAATTTAGAGTTGTTTAAGATAAAGTAGTTAGAAAATAAAATTAGAGAAATAAAGTTTTAAGTTTCTTTTCCCAGTAAAAAGTATTAATTAATTCAAAGTTTATGTCAAACCTGTTATCTATAGTTCGTGACCTTTCCTAATCAGTAAAGTGGTACCTGTATTAACAGTGATTTGAAATACGGCAAGAATAATAAATAATATTTATAATTTAATAAATACTATAATATTGTGGCTTATTAAGATAAATAAAAGTAACAAGAGTAAAATAAACAAAAAAATCTTAGAGGTATTTTATGACTAGCATTAATATTATCTATTAATCATATTCTCTCTCACTCTCTCATTTTCCTTTTAATCTTTTCTGCACCATTAAAGGTGCATTCATTTATTCAAAATTATTCACTCTTTTATTTAGCAGTAAAGTCCGGCCAGTAATTAATATAATAACGTTGCGTCGAACCCTCAAATAGTCTATCAAGCCACATTGGTAAACCATCTAATAGTTTATCCTGGTATAAAACATCACCTTGCCCCTAAAATAAATGTTGTTGTAAGTTTTATGGCTTTAAAATGAGAAATAGACATTTTTTTAATTTGTAAAGTTTTTAAACATTTATAACTTACTTCATCTTGTGAAATTTCAGAATCACTTGAACTATCAAAACCAATAAATGCACCAGCCTCAGCATCTTGAGGTTGAGCTAATCGTTTGGTCATTTTTTCCATTCGCTATTAATTTAAAAAAAGTTTAATTTAAAATATCTAGCTCATATTTCTCAATCCATAAAAGTAAATTTTATTTACATACCCTAGAACCTTTTCCTTTCTTAGATTCTGGATGTTTCGCATGATACATACAAAAGTACTTACGATGTCCATTTAATGAAAGGACAGTACCCACACAGTTTTTGGCATTAATATTCAATTCTCTAGGTTCTGGTAAGCTAAGTGTTAAAATCTTTTTATACCATTCAAGTCCTCGTTCGAGCGATAAATGACAGAACATTAAGGTTTTATTTTTTCTAAAAGTAAGAATCAAATAAAAGGAATAAAATAAACGTTTTTATTCAAGTTGATTGATACAGTTTGTAAATGTTTGCTAACCTGTATGGCCATACAGCACTATGAAAAGCTGGTAACAGTTTTAATTTAGATTGAGAATCAACTAAAAGTACGATTGTTCGACATCCTGGTTTTAATAGACGAACAAGTCCGTTATATGTTTCAGCTCGCATCTCGTGAAGTTTTAATTGAGGTGTAGTGGAAACAGACTTAGAATTCTCTTTAAATTGACCATATTTTGCTTGAATACTAGCTTCTTCCAATTTCCTATAAATTAAAATAAAAAACAATGATATTAATTTTTTATGAAATGTGCAATGAATAAAATTTAGAATCAATTCGATTTCTTACACTAAATATGACATTCCATAGCCAACTGCTCCAATTAACAGTAATGTTGCGAGAACAGACAGCAAGGGAAGAACCTGTTCTTTTGTAAGATTATCTGTAATATAATCTACTGCTAACATTGCTTTTCCAAATAATTTTTCAACAGTACCCTATAATTTAAATTTATCAAATTTAGTGTTTAAATTTATTCTTGAACATTTAATTAATAAATATTTTTACCAGAGCATGTTCATCTGATAGCTCTTGAACTTCAGCTGCATATGGTAAAGCTTCAGATGCTTTCAAAAGTTTTTGTATTGTTTGTTCTAAACTTAATCGAGTTTCATTCCAATGACTATCATCTGTAGTTATTTTAGTCCAACCAGCTGAAAACCATTCATATTTTATATGACTAGAATCTCTTCTCCAAATAATTACGATATGATCCATTGGATCCATTGGGCTATTTTCACTAGCAGAAAGTGCAGACACAAATTGTGGCTGAGATTCTTTGAATACATAAGTGTATCTTACTCGATCAGTACTAAAAAATAAATAAAAAATTTTTTATTTTCATAGATGAAATATTTAAAAAATTTAATACTATATACAATATAAAGAATCTACCTGAATGGGGCCATTGAAGCAGCTTCTCTAAACTTATTTCTTGTTAAATCATATTCAGGACTGTTTTGTGAAATTAAAACTGCGCATAAACGTTTATGAGGTCTTTGCCATTCTTGGGGACAGATAGAATCTAGTATGGCTTGATTAGAAAGTCTTGGTAATATTAAAAATTTATTATTTCCAATTACATGATGCATCATATTACTAGGAATATCTTGCATGCTAATTGATGCCATAGATTTCTCCAAATTTTCATTGAATAGCAACAAAGTATCTAAATCTTCAGAAATTTTATATTTCCTTGTAATTTCTTCTGTCTCTCGAATACCAGTCTAATAATTAAAAAACAATATATTGTCAATAACTTGTAGAATGTTTTATAAAACTGTAATGTTCAATTGATTAAATTACCTGAACAAAGCCAAAAACAACACGGTCTCTATGATGTAAGGCAACAAGCAAATATCTCAGCCTTGGCGTTTGTCTATTTTCAAATATGAGTGCTCTAATTTTATTATCAGCCCAACCAGATAGAAAACTGTCTATGTTATTATTGTTAATATTGTGAAGAGTTCTATATGGAAATTTATTCCTCAGAAAATCTAAAATAATAAAATATTTATTTTAAAATTTATAAAATGCTTTAAAATCTGCATGTAGTCATCTGAAATTACATTACTTACCAACTATTTTTTGAATACTAAATAAAGAGTCCTTATAAATACTAGTCCGACCATCAATTGTTACAGCAAGGCAAGGTAAAGAATGAACACTTAACTTTCTTGCTAATGCAGATTCTCTTTCTGCATGAACAGTAACAAGATTGACTCCTAATGGTTCAAGTTCATCTATTAAACGTCTCCAAGTAGGTTCAACTTGCAAGCAAGCAAAACACCAATCTGAGTAGAGTAATATTAAATGAGGAATTCGAAAACTCTTTGGTAAAATGGAATTTTCATATGCTCTAGAAAAAATATTAAATTGTCAATCACTTATTCTTTTTTATTTTTTGAATCTTTTATGGAAAAAAAAGATGTAAGGACCATAAATATTTGCAAATTTTTTACCTGTAAGTAATGCTCATTTTATGAAAAAGTGAAATATCTCTGCTTTGATAGTGAAATTGAAAATTTCCAGAGAAAAATTCTTCAAATGGATCAGGCATGTCAAAAGATCCACTTTCTCTCTTGTGTCTATGTAAACCTTCCTCTGTTATTCCATGATTATCAAAATTTCTTCTTCGTTCTGGATCTGATAATAGCTATATATAAACAAAACAGATACTAAATAAATTTGATCCACTATTTACTTATTTTAACTTATTTAGTTTTTATTTTACCTCATATGCTCTAGTTATTTCTACAAATTTAGTTTCAGCTGCTGGATGATCTGTCTTATCAGGATGCCTGAAAAAAAGATGATTCAATTTATAATTTGAAAGTTTTAATGAGAAGTAAAAACTTGATTTCTTACCATTCTTTCACTAAATTTTTGTAAGCTTTGCGTATATCTTTTAATGTAGAATGCCTTGAAACTCCTAAAATATGATATGGATTTCCCAAAGGTTCAGAAGCATTAACTAATGGTAGCAATTGCAGTAAAAATATTAAAGTTATAAGAAGTACAAGCACTTTTGTAGGTAAACCAATCTTTTTTACACTAAGCTTTATATTGCCTTGCCTGTTTTCATTCACTAGATTTGAAATTTTTTTTATTAGTTTATTGTATAACATAATTACACCAAATACTTTGTTATCTGATAAATTGTGTTTATCACTCTTTTCAGAAGGATACTTATTTGTGACTAATAACTGATTATTATTTAAATTATTCAATTTTAAATAAGATGAACTTTTTTTAATATTTAAATTCTTTTCAATAGGTACACAGTTTGTGTAAACTCTGCTGGTCTCATTTGCATCTCCTTTAATGTGTCTATTTGTGCAGCATTTGTTAGCATAACATTTTGAAACATCTTCATGATCCAAAAAAGTGTCAATTTCCATTTCCTTTTTAAGCAGGTATTGAGGTTTGTAAATCAAACTTTTCGCGGAATACTCCATTTTCGTAAATAGTAAAACAAGCAATTTTCAGAGAAATTGTTGCTAAACAGGTGTCCAAAGTAATTTGGTAAGCTGCAGTATAGCTAGAACATCCTTTTGCTTGTTTTAACCAATGCTAAGGTTCATAGATTCATGAATCCTAAGTTCCCCTTCATCGCGCATATTTCCGATACAATGTATAACTTTGAGCATGTAAAACAGGGCGATTATCTTTCGTATAAGACGCGGTTCATTCTTGACTGTAAAACATTCGTGGGCTCGAGGCAAAATTGGAGCATATCAAGTTCCGTTCGTAAGCTTCTGACACCTTGCAGCCTAGAAAAGTGCACTCCCGCCCCGTCGAGCGCACAATTGGAGACTCTTTCGGAACAATTAGGTTATTGTTGAGGAAGTGAGAGAAAATTTCATCGATGATGATGGTGACGGCGAGGACGACAGCGACAGAAGAAACCAAGGGACTTTGCGGTACGAAAATAGACTGCGACAGATCAACACACTGGTAAAACCACGGGGACGGGCACGGGCAACACTCTGTCTCTCTCTTTTGCGCGCACTGTATACTCTTTCCGTTATTTACACCGTGCTTTTTCTTTCCCTTTGGAAAAAGATAAAGTAAATAACGAATTTTCGAATGCAGTCTTCGAATGGCGAATCAACTTTTTGGAAACACTTTTGCGAGCTGCATGTTTGTCGTCGTTCGCTGCCGCAGCCCTTTTCTTTACGAAATATCGTCTGCCACAATGCCATCAGCGAACAGCCGCAGCTGCACACATGCGCACCCCCACATTGGCGCGCGCCGTTGGGACTGCTTTGAGCTTTCATCGACTTCTTTATGACTTACTGGTCACTAAATGCGTCAGTGTGTCAGTGAGTCAGTCAGAAGCATTATGATTTATATTTATGATTGTAGTTGTACTTCCATTTTTAAAAAATTTTTAGAAATGTGTTATATATATCTCTTTTTTATTTAATTATTTTTCATATAAAATTTTTTAAAAACATATTGATGATACATTTATAAATTTATAAGAAGCATGAAATTTAATTCAAGTATAGAACTATTTTATGTAAAAAACAGTCGAGAACTTATCTAAGTCACGAATGTAAAAATTATAGGGATGCAAGCACTGCAGAATTTAAGTTTATAAGTTTTATAAGTATTACAAATGTTAATTCAATTTGAAAAATTGTATTTATTTGCAGAAAATAATAGGGTTCAAAGTATTACAACATACGTATTTTTTATTTTTTTTATTATTATTTATATTTTTAAAAATCCATTAATTTAAAATGTTTCCAGTCAGCGGATTTTAATTGCGCGCGCATTTGCAGTAAGCACCAATCAATTTAGGTAAGCGTGTGTTCTGCTGTACACTCAAAAGAATATTACAGAAGAACTAATTGTTTTAACTGCTAGATGCAGCGTTTTATTATTGAAGTAAACGTTCTAGTAAAGTATTATCTTACATTTTTATAATCGAGAACAGCTGGACCATGGGTGTTCATCAAGGATTAGAAACGATTTAGTAAACAACCTAACCTGACTTTTTGCTAAAACTTAACAAACAGATATTTTTTATTAATGATATCAGTAAATAATAAATTAATATTAAGTCATTAAACTTAAAGCAGTGATTTCTTTCAAAATTTTCACAATGAATATAAATTTACTTAAATCTCGATCTTCCCCTTTAAGTGTACAAACATTAAAAAATATTTCAAAATGTTACTATTCAACAAGTAAAAGCATTATAAGCGAATTAGAAGTTGAAGAAGTTCCATCGTACGAAATTGAACCCAGACATTCTCAAGGAGAACTTGATAAAATCAGAAATAAATCAAGACTTGCTCCACACCATCGAAATATTTTACATGGTAGAAAACCCTATGATGAAAGTATGGAATGGTACCATGACACAGTATGGCATAAAAAAAGATTATTAGGAAGATACGGTATTGAAGCAGTTGGATATTCACCAGCTGTAGCTTGGCCAACTAAAGAAGAAATAGAAGATAAAATGGAATATGAGCGTGTGTTAAATCCTGTTTCAATACAAGATACTTGGAAAGAAATAGAACAAAAGAAGAAGGAAGAAGCCAAAGCTATAAGAGATAGGTAAATTATTAATAAAAATTCAATGTATTATTTTGGAATAAAACTGCATAAAGTTCAATGAATATATTTTTAAATATAAATTTGAAAAACTAAAATTAAAAGTCACAATTTTGTTATTTATTGTCAAATGCTAATTGTTTTTATATAAAACCTTTTTATATACTTATAAAATCTATGTTTATTTGATTATTATTTAAATACATACATTTTAGTTAAAACATACAAGAGCTGATTTGATGTTATAAATGATACATGCATTTATTACTTTTTTCCAATTTAAAAAAAATAAGTGAAAACATTAATACAACTAAATAAAGATATATTAAATGAAATTATATTAAATTAAAAATATTTAATATTGTAGTTATAAAGCAAGGTTTATATTTTATTTTATTTTAAGCAATTATTTTATGCAAAAATCTTTAAATTATATGAATAATTTTCAGTCTAAATTTTTTTACAGTAATGTAATTTTTATATTTTGTTAAGTCAAATCTTAAGTAACAAAAAACTGAATATTATAATTTCATAAAAAAAAATTATTTTTCTTCAAAATTTCGATCTTTTCGATATTTTTTATATATAACCAACATAAAAAATTTATAATTTAATTCCAGAGAGGAGGAAATTGATAAAGTTGTGGCCAATTTTGATAAATGGCGAGTAACTTTAGAAGCCAAAATAGCCAAAAAGGAAGCTGCATTGTTGGAAGCTAAGCAGAAGAAGGAACGTATGCTCGAGGAAATTCGTGAGCAGTTTGGCTTTAGGATAGATCCACGAGATGAGAGGTTCCAGGAAATGCTGGCACAAAAGGAAAAGGAGGACAAAAAGAAGAAAAAGGAAGAAAAGAAGCAAAAGAAGAATGAAAAACTAATGGAAATGCTGAAGCAATCCGAACAAAAACTGTTGGCACAGGAAAAAGCTTTAAAAGCAGCAGCAATTGAAAAGGACACTGAAACCAAAACAAATAATGATCTTAGCGATCAAAAAGATAGTAAAAAAACTGAATAATAGATGTTAAGTTTTCTTTATATAAATAATAAATCTGTTGCAATATAAATTGTGTTGTATTTTTTCTATCTTTGACATTCATAGTTTCTAGTCTTGTACATTTTGATAAGCTTCAATTCACTTAAAATTAAATAGAAATTAAAATGAGTCGAAACTGCGAGAAGAGAATATCCCTATTGCATACGTTATTATTTGCACATTACACTAAGTCCATTATCTTAATTCATTTTCGTTGAAAAATGATAAATTGAAAAGCTAACTAACGCATATGAAATTGTAAATAGTATATTTAATTGATTCCTTAGCCAATACAAAAAAGAAAACATTACACAGGTTTCTATAAGGACTAGGTAAAGTAATGATTTCAGTTACATTGGTAATAAATTAGGCGTACATTTGATTAAAGAATCCAGGCACTGCGTGTCTCGTTTCTTCATTACTTCCTCCGTGAATCGACGCACCAGTCAAGTGTGTGCCATTATATACGTCCGAGAGACAGATCGACCTGCTCCTCTAAAAGAAACTGGTACTGGTTTACGAGTGAGCACGAAAGTCCTCGGCGTTGGGCCCGTCGAAGCAGTAATCCGGCAGTATGTAGCCCCTGCCGGGGTCGTTGCCCCCGTCGTCGTCCCCGAGGAGGTGGAGCTTCGCTTCGTCGATGAGGATCACGCGAATCTTGGAGCCGCCGCCGGGCTGCGACGACGGCGGGGGTCAGGCCGACTGCAGCTGCGAGGACGAGGCGAACTCGTAGAACTGGAAGCTCAGCTCCTCGCCGAAGAGATTGTCCGTCGTGACGACCTCCGACTCGGCCATGTTCAGGCCCAGGGACGACGGGTTCAGGTCCGTCACCAGGTATCCCTCGCCGAGGAGGCCGCACTCCTCGGCCACCACCTCCTTCGATACTGGGTTTAGGAAGTCTGCAAAAATTCACGTGGTTAAGGCAAGTATTTTCTTCTTCGTTCTATCGTTTGGTTTAGCCTTTTTGTTTCAATGTTTATTTTGATCAATTTTTTCATCTTTTACATATTACTAGTATAATTCTTCTAATTCATATAAGTATATGAATTGTTACTCTACTATCTTTTTTTCAAATTTTTTTTTAGTCGAGATTCCGTTAATCCATCATCATTTTGTCTCTTTTTATCGTTTAACTCTTCTATTTTCAATTTTTTATCGAATAAGTTTTTCTTTGTCGCCGATTTTTTTACAATACTCGTATTTTTTTAAAAATCAAAAAATTTTTATGCCATTCTAAAAAAATTTTTTTCTACATTTTTTGAAAAGCGCTGAAAATTTAAAATCTCTCTAACAATAAGAGAATAACTTTTTACAAATCCCGACTGTTTAGTATCATCCTTCCGTTCTTTCATGTTAAAATCCAAGGGTACCCCGAAGGGCCTTTGTCAAGTACAAATATAAATTTAGCAAATTTTTAAAACCACATTAATCAAAACTTAATTCGAGATAAAACATTCTGCTCAATTGAATCGACGATTGGTATATATTCGTTCGGAACGTAAGAATTTAAAAAGCGACCCCAATGGAAATAAAAAATATAGAAAAACGTACGGAAACGTATGCAAATGTATGAAAATATTTAAAAACATGAAATTTTGTACATATTTATACATATAAAATTATGTATTTATAAAATTATTTATTAAATTATTTATTTATTAAATAATGATTAAATTAAATTATTAAATTAATTTAATAATAATAAATAATTATTATTAATTTAATAATAAAAATACATAACAATAATTTTATAATAATATTAATTAATTAATTTAATATATTTATTGAACTATTTGTTTATTTGATTATTTATTTATAAAATTATTTATTATTTACGTATAAAAATACTTTCGATACGAGTAATTATCCTCTAAATATATTACAAATGTTTAAGCTTGAAGCTTTAATGTATCACTACTCAGATTTGTCAAATAAATATAAACAACAAAAATGTAACACAAGAAACAAAAGCCTACAAATGCCTAAGAGTAGAAAAAAAATAAGTGAAAAGGATAGCTTTGTAGTAGCTGTGAGGCTTTATAACCAATTACCAATGGAACTAAAACAGATTAAAAACAGTAAACTAACACTTAAGAAAAAGCTAAAGAATTGGATTATTAATAATACCTAAGCAATTACTTGGATCATAATTGTACACAGAAGTAGCATGGGCACACTACGTTATGATTATATTTGATTATTTAGATGTTAAGTTTAGTTTGTAAGTTTTGTTAAATACTTGTAAAACCGGACCCGCACTCAGGCTAATAATGCCTATGTGGGATTACTATGTAATTAACTGGTTTAAATAAATAAATAAATAAAATAAATAAAAAGGTAAGAAAACATACTAAAATGTACGGAAACGTACAAAAACATACAAATTTGTATATACGAAAATTTACGTTTTCATACTTTTTCATACCTTTTCGTATATTTCCATTTTTGCTTTGATTCAGCTATTGAAAAAATTTGTTAAAAATGTACCGAAATGTTAGAAACCGTATGGAAAGGTACGGAAACGTATCAAAACATATAGAAACGTACAAAAACGTATATACAAATTGTCCGAAATGAAAGTGAAACCTCCATTTTCTTACATTTTCGTATATGTTTTCGTACGTTTTCGTACCTCTTTCATAAATTTTTTATTTCCATTGGGGGAGTAATTAAATTACGAACCCGTCTCCTTAACCGGGCAGGGCTGATCCGTCGGCGGTCCGCCCTGCTGGCACTGATCGTGCAGCACCTCCCCGCTGCTCGAGACGATCATCGGCACGAGGTACTGCACCTCGACCTCCTTCTTTATGCCGCTGAGAATCTGCTCGGCGCAGTGCTCGAGGGTGATCGCGTCGATGATGCTCTCCTCCTCCGCGGGCTGGGCGATGCTCGCCGTCGCCGCGGCGACCTCGTCGATCGCGGTCATCCGCCTGTCGAGAGTTATGACGGAAGTCGTTAGAATTTTTAACTTCGATCTTTTACTATATATTGTATACACTGAAGAAAATAATGCAGTTAAAGTTTACTGTGAATTCGGGTAATCGGAGGACGGACTTGACGATATGAGAAAAAAGTGTTGTTTATCCCTATTAAAAAAATCTCTATAGATTCTATGTAGAAATCTATATGGAATCGATATAGAATCTATATAGATATCTATCTAGAATCTATGTAGAAATCTGTTCCAATTCGTTATACAGAAATTTATGTAGAAATCTATATATCCCAGACGGCAAAACTATTCTAAATGAATTCTTTTTAAGCAGAAATTGACTTAAAAAGAATTCATTTGGGATAGTTTTGCCATCTGGGTATGGATTCTATATGGATTTCTATTAAAAAATCTACGTAGAAATTCACGCAATAGGTTGTATGGAAATCTATGTAGAAATCTATGTAGAAATCTACATGGAATTTCTATTAAAAATTCATGCAGAAATTCACACAGAATCTTATTCCATATAATAGTAGAAATAAACTTTTTTCAGATACTCGTTTTTTTCGGTTTCTTTCCCTTGATATTTTTACATTTATTTTTATATTTTTATATTTTTCTTGTACACATCTCCCAGGAAAGTCGTTACCCCACAAAAAATGGAAGCTAAGAGCAATCTAAAATATTAATAAAATTATGATTTCATTCTGATAATTCATATTTTTACACAATAACATTAATATTTTTCATAAAATAATCAAACATTTTTATTTTTAGCATGCTTCAAGTATTGGTTAACCCAATATAGGCCCAACCTCATTGAAAAAGATGACACTGATCGTACCGTAAAAAAATTAAGATCATTTATGACTCAGAATATAAATTATCAAGTAAAAGAAACCGAAAAAAAAACGAGAATCTGAAAAAAGTTTTTTTCTACTATTATATGGAATAATATTCTGTGTGAATTTCTGCATGAATTTTTAATAGAAATTCATATAGAAATCTATATAGATATCCATGTAGATTTCTATATAGATTTCTACATAGATTTCCAAACAATGTAGTGTGTGACTTTCTACATAGATTTTTTAATAGAAATCCATATACGATCCATATAGATTTCTGCACAGATTTCTATATAACGAATTGGAACAAATTTCTAAATAGATTCTAGATAGATATCTATATAGATTCTATATCGATTCCATATAGATTTTTTTAATAGGGATGTTATCCTTTGTCATGCACGTCAAGTCTGTCCTCCGTTTACCAGAATTTACAGTAAACTTTACCGCATCATCCTTCCTCAGCGTACACTTCACGCCAGGCGAACGTACGAATTGTTTTTCGAGGAACTATTGGCCTCCTCGTTCTTGAGGGCCTGCCTGATGGTGGCGATGTTGAACAGCTGACGGGGCTTCGACTCGTCCTGGCTGGCTATTGCCCACAAGTGGCCCGCTCCGTGAGGGGCCTTCGAGCCCTTGCGAAAGTGCGGGTTTATCGAGAGATTGTGCCGCACCGAGTTCTTCCATCGGTCGTCGTTGCTTTTGTAGTAAGGGAAATGCTCTCTGAAAGGTAAGAGGGAAGGATTCGAGATCGCTTGTTTTCGTGGATGTAAATCTTTGAAAAAAAAAAGAAACTATTCTACCCCGTGGGAAATTTCACCATTTTTTTTTTGGCCAGTTCGCCAATAATTGACCAATTTTTTTTTTTGCTATATATTTTGGTCAAATGTTGGCGAAAAACTGATGAAAAATAAATATTAATATTAATATTAATATTAAGCATCTTTGAATTTATTATTTAAATTCACAAGATTGCGGATTAACACATTTAAAAAAAATTAAAAAATATAAATAATTTAATAATTATTCAATACACTTGTTTCGTGCAATTTAAAAAAATTATTTAGAAGTCTTTAAAAATAATTGAATACTATTATTAAATGTTATTATTTACAGCATTTTACTATTATTTTCTCTTTGGCCAATGTTAAAAAAATTGGCCAAAAACTGACCAAATAATGGTGAAAACTTCCAACAGCATATAACAAGTTATATACGCCTCAAGTTCGCTTGATAAAACCCAGCGCCTTTTCCTCCGTTTTACTCGACGAAAAGAACGAAAGAAAGAAAAAGAAAAGAAATCTATATAAGCTAATAAAATGACTGGGCAGAAGTTCGGCGAGAAGCGAACAAAGTTCGAGTGGTTGAAGAGCGGACGGCGATAAAGAAGCGCGATATGCAAGGGGTCTCTCGTCCGCGAGTAGTACAAGTCCCTAATAAGTAGCGGCGATGGAAGAGAGCAGTGACAGGCACGCCGAGGTACGGCTCTCTCTATATTTCTCCTCTCTGCTCTGCGCTCCTTCTCTCCCTCGTCGAGGCTCGGCCGAGGCTCGGGGGTGTATATACATATATATTCGTCCGATACTCGCGGAGGGCTGGCTTTATTTTCGATACAAGCTCTCGGTTAAAGATGACTCATTCGACCGTGACTGCTGGTTTTTTTTTTTTTTTAAATGCCCAAGTACCCTTCGACGTAATGTGATTTATCTTTGGATTATTTGACTGCTGTCTATAATTGTTCCGCAGGTTCTCTAAGGTTTGAGTCGAATTCGCGATCTGGATGGTGTCTCCTACGAAGAACAAATAAAAAATGTTCACAAAAAAAGGAAATATCTTAAAAATACTGTCCGAATATTGAAGCAGACAAATGATTTAGAATAAATTAAAAACAGAAGGTGAAATATTTGAATTATTTGAATTACATTATTAGAACTTTACTTGAAAAATGTTTTGTTAATTAAAGTCAATATTTACATTTTCGAGACTAATTAATACTGTAACATCAATTTTTCTGCTAATGTCTTGTATAATGATTCTACAATATTTCGATTTCGACAAGAACGAATTCTTCCCCGATTATTTTAACGTCACTATACAGAATAGATTTATTTTGTATGCATAAAGAACTATAATAAAATTTCCTTTTTTTATTCGTACAGTCGTAAATAAATAAAATCAATCGAAACACGATACGTTGCATGAACAATTTTAATTACTTTGGCAGCTTGACAAGCTCAGTAAATTTATACTCGTTGATAAGACAATGAACTTTACGTTTGTCAACAGCAATATAGAATTAGCAATTAAAAATGTTCTAATTTCTTACATTGAAGCAGCTATACATTTAATTATAAAAAAATTCCTAGTCCCCGTACAAGTGTCTCATCCCTTTAAAATTTCAAACGAAAAACTGCAACCGTTCCTCACAACTCGACCCCCTCCACCCAAAAATTCGAAAAACGCGCAAGCTCAACTCGAACCTCAATCGATCCTCTGCCCTCGCATTAAGAAAAAAGCCCGGCTTAATCGCTCCGACGTTAGACATCCGCGGCGGAGTCCATAATATACATATACACATCCGAAACGGAGAAGAAGCCAGCTGGGGTGCGCGCGCACCCCCGTCGGAGTTCCTCACCTGTCCCCGGAGTCACGGCCCGTTAAGCGCCGTAATTATTTCAGCCCCGCGTGCCGAGGATATATATGTATCTGCCGTAGGAGCACGCACCTGCGAGCCGCGGGGTTAAACGGCGCGTTTACGCGCCTCGGTGCACAACACTCCCCCCGATATGTGTGTACGGCTCGTTTACAAATCACCTCGGCGCTTTTCCGAAATTCGGGGCTGTTTTTTTGGACGGCTGTCGTCGTCGTCGGATGTTATTTATCGGCGGGGAATAATTTTGGACCCAGAGTGTCGGGGGGTGGACGAGGCTCTCGGGAGGACACTTTTTTAGGTGGAACAAGTGGTAGGCGGACGGAGAAAAATTATACGATACTGCCCGGGTAATTTGAAAGGATTAGCATACCCAATAAGCACACAATTCCAGACTCAATCAAGTACTCTTCTAGTGCTCTTTTAGAAGTCTTGATTATCTCTAAACATTAAAGAATTGGAAAAGAATGCTAGAAGTATACTTTTTTGGAAGTGTGCTTATTGGGTAGTTTCTATAAACATATACTGTAATAGTAAATGTGAAAATTTACCATTGACCCCGTAAAATTTACTAGAAACTTGCAATGCCATTGCAAAGCCTTCGAAATGGAATAGTGTACAAAATTAATTTTGCAACTGTTAAGTATTGAACATCTACGAATCACTTTGCTATCATTGTATAATGAGGAACTGAAAAATATATATTTGATTCCAACGATGAAACAATGTAAGAAAAAACAGATATGAACAACAAAAATTGCTATATAACGGCTATTTAGATTTCTTAGAAGATGATCGAAAGAATATAATAAATAATAGTGAATTTATAATTAAGAAAAAACTTAAGAATTAGTTATCATTTAAGCATTTGCTATCAACGTATAACAAATACTAATATTAACCGTTTAAGTCGTTGGAAATAAAGATTCTTAACACATTATAATTTCGTGAATTTCAGTACCTAAGTTATAGTATAGCAAACTACTCTGTACACCGTCCCTCCACCGTCTAATTTCATTCACCCCTAATTTCGTCGTCTAACCAAAAAACCAAAAAAAAAGTCAACCTGCTCTCTAAAGTAGAATACATGAAATTTTCACTTATTTTAGAAGTAAGTATAGTTTTCACGCATAAATAAAGTGAAAATATTATTTTGAAAATTGACCATTTGAAAATTCACTTTTTTATAAGTGAAAAGTAACTTTTCACAAGTGAATATTTTGAATTTTCTCAGCCCTTACATGATTATCACTCACATAATAAGTGAATGTTCACTTATTCTACTTTAAAGAGTGCCCCATATTCCACCTCCTCCCAAAAAATAAAAAAAAAGAACAAAAAAAAATCCTTCCCTTCGCCGCATCACAGCTTCGATCGCACCCACGTACCCCTCGCCCGGTACCTCATCCCGTCGGGGGTGAAAGTTCACGGGGGCGAGAGAGAGAGAGAGAGAGCGTATACGCGTGCGCGGCAGTAGGCCGCGCCGCCCGGGGGGGCGGTACCGGCCCGTGCCAGCCGCGTGCGACGACTGTGCCAGCGCGTACCAGGCGCCGCCCCCCGGCCTATCGCCGCGCGGAGACGACGAGCGCCCCCCCACCCCCACTCCCGAAGAGCGAGGAGAGAATGGAGCCGGGATGTATGTCGGGACGTCGGACGATGCGGGGCGAATTTTTGGACCGAGGATTGGCTGCGTCTTTGGGGGAAGCGGTGACGGACGAAGAATTGATGTACTGATTTAGCGAAATTTATTTTTACTTTAGAATAAGTTGAGTTTAAGTATGATCGGACCGGCGCACGGGGAATGTACCCTTTTCTCTGCTCGATTATATGGATTGGGATGTAAATATTGTACGACGAACGCCATTTTTTTACTTGTAATTCATTCGTACTTAAAACTTAATAAATAAATTAGATATATTAATTTTTACTGGAATTCTATTAAATTTTAGTACATTAGTATATTCATTTTTTTAGGATAGCGCAAAAGCGCAACAATTTTTAGTATAACGTTTCTTTCAGTACAAGACTCGAACGGGAATCGACGCTTGAATATTTAGATTGGTTTTGGGTCCCAAACTGGTGGTCAGAAACGAGTCTGCGCTTTTGCGTCGCGAAATCTCGCGAAATTCAGCAAATTTATGCGTTATCCAAACGTTCATTTTGACGTTACACCGAGTGAAAAAAAGATAGTATTTTTTATCGTTATTTAAGAAGAAAAATAAGAATATTTACCGCACGTTTTGGATTAATCATTTACATAGTATAACGATACAAAACACTAATTTTTCTCAGTGTACTCTCGAGCTTACACACGAAAATCAATACAAGCCCGAAGCAACATCAGTCCTTTAAAAAAATCCCGCTGCACCCCGACGCCATCCGAGGCACTAAACCCCCAACCTCGCGTGCGCCGTTCTCATAAAAGCCCCGCTTGCTTCCTTCCCTCAAGGACAAAACCACCAGCACCCAATCAATCGTCAAAAAAAAAGGAAAGCTCACGAGATCCACTGGTATATGGCGGAGACGGTGAGCTCCCCGCGCTCCTGGAGCGCGTGCTCGATCAGCTCCGTGTAGGTGAACGGCGGCTTCTTCGGGCCCCCGGAAGTGGCTGCTACCCGGTTGCTGCGGCCGTCCACCAGGCTGTAGCTGGGCGGCGCGGACTGCTCGGGGGGCTTTCGCAGCGAGGACGACTCGTGCGAGTAGGTTGGAGGAGTCGTCGTCGAAGGCCTGCCGCTTCCGTTGGATTGCTTGCATTTGTTGGCTGGAAGGACGAGGGGGTATTGAATGACGATGCGAGGATCGTAAATTTTTGAGGGGAGAAAAATTTTCTAGAAAAAATTACAGTAGTACATTATAATTTCATTACAGACTGTAAAAATCCTAAAAAGTTACCATGTCCATAGTAAATTTTACAAGTCTAAATATGAAAATTTATCTAAATATGAAACTACGGTCATTTTTTCGAACTTTTACAGTCTGCGATCAAATTAAAATGTACTATTGTAATTTTTACCAAAAAATTTATGGTGTGCGATCGATATCGGTATACCTTGAAGGTCCCTGGGCAGGAGGAGGCTGCACTTGTCCTCGGGCGCCTCGATGAACGAGTCGAGCTTGAAGTCGAGCAGCCAGGAGAGGTTGCCGTTCTCCTGGTCCTCGTAGGCGGCCGTCTGCTGCTGCTGCAGCTGGGCGCCGAAGCCCCGGGAGGATCTTCCGGTCTCGGCGCTCTGCACCTTTGGCATCGTCGACTGCTGCTGCTGCTGCTGGCTGGGATTCTGGCTCCAGTAGGGCTCCGGGAAGCTCAGCGCCTGCAGGGGCTGCGGGTTCGATTCCGCGGCGAGCGACGTCAGGTCCGCGAAGGAGGAGCCGCAGGTCGTCTGGCTCGGCGTCGTCGCTGCGGCTGAATTTTTTTTTTTTTTTTGAGGGAAGATTTTCAAAATTGGAGTTAGAGGTTTATAATTGGATTTTCGCTGGTGGTGGTTATCGGTAATTGGAAAGTTGGGAGTAGTTTTAAAGATTAAATGACTCCGACCTCTACACGCGAGAGACTTGCAACAATATCGTTTGTTAACTAACCTCAATAAATGTTTAATTTCGCTTCTCGTTCAACGCGAAATGTTATTATCGAAATTAACAACCGACTCGAAGCTGCATTAAAACTACCGTCTAACCAATTTAATAGAGTTCGATAAAAGTTTAATTTACGTTAAATAAAAAAAAAAAAGAAAAAGTACAACTTCCCAAAGCAGGTTAAACTCGGATTGGATATTTCCTTACCGAATCGTCGCTCGAGCGGCACGCAATGGGATTTGAACGGATCTCGGGTGCTTCTCTCGCGATCGTTTTCATTTACTCGCGACCCATTTTAAAGATCGTACATCCGAAGCCTAGTCGTTTTCGGTAAATCTCTCTCTTTATATCGAGTACATCCGTCGTTCTTTCGGCAAAAACAAAGAAGCACTGAAATACGCGCAATCGAGAATCTCGCCGCTCGAACAATATATCATAAAAAGAAAAAAAGCCTCCACCTACCCGCCTGAAAGCTCTCGAGGGCGTCGTCCCAGGTGCCGTCGACGACGAGCACCTCGAGCCTGGCGACCGGCGCCTGGGCCTCGGTCGGCTGGTCCTCCTGCTGGTAGAGGAGCTGCTCGTACTGGTAGTGGGAGGAGTCGAGGGGCGCGTAGACGTCCAGCGGCTGGGGAGGCTCGAGGAGGTAGCGCGGCCTCTTGGCGCCGTGGTAGTGGTGGTGGTGGTGGTGGTGGTGGTGGTTGTGGCCGCAGACCTCCTCGCAGATGCTCTCGATGTCGAGCTCCTCCGGGGCGCGGCGCTTCGCGGCGGGCGGAGGCTGCAGCGCCTGATCATCGCCCGCGGACGACGACGACGGACCGATCATGGTTCCTTCTTTCTTCTTTTTTTGGCTGAGTGCGGGATTGGAGAGAGAGCTAGGCGCTCATTTTCTGTTTGGGGGAAGCGCAGGGCTCGAGGGTCGCGGTGGCAATGAGCGCGATCGTCTGCGGCGCGCTACCCTACGAGGAGAGGTGCTGGGAGCACGTGCGCGCGCAACCGATGTCGGGTGTATTACGGACGAGCTCGCTGAGCTGACTGACGGGCTGTTGTGTGGGTATGATGCCAGCAGGTACGCACGTTTTTTCGTTAACTAGAAGTTCGTTAACGGTATGAATTACCAGTACGTTAATACTCGTTTTTAATTTTTGTTTTCTTTGATTTTTTTTATTGAACGTATAAATAAAAAAAGTACTTAATTCGTATGAAATATATGTATTTCATTTTGGTAAGAGTAGATAAAATTCTTACACACTAGTTACAATACTAGTTAATAAGATAACAAATTGAAAACTAAAGTTTTTCATATTAAAACTAAAATAAACGTTTATTTTCACAAATTTACAGTTATAAAGAAGATGTAATAGCTTCAACTGACAGTTCAAATAGATAAATAAAGCAACTACTACTGGCAATACTGTCAAATGATGACTTTATTAATAAAAATGACGTTTCGGCTGCATTTTTTGGCGGCCCTTTTCAAGTCAACAGAGTTCGCAATTATAAGTACGTTGATCGGTACGTACTTGTAATTGCGAACTCTATTGACTTGAAAAGGGCTGCCAAAAAATGCAGCCGAAACGTCGTTTTTATTAATAAAGTCATCTTTTGACAGTATTGCCAGTAGTTGCTTTATTTATCCAGTTATAAAGAAGATTATGAGTTTTATAATATAGATTTTTTCGTATGTCACTTTGTAAAAATAACTTAGCAAATTCTTAAATAATTCTTGTCCCTAATAGTAAATATCTTAAAATACTGTTATAAATCTTATTCTTTTTTACATACAAAAAGCATTGTCAAAATTTTTAAGTCAAATTTCAAGTCAATAAAGAACAAGAAAATAATCAGAAATTTAAAAAGGATTTACAAATTAACTAACAAGTGTAGAAAATGATGTTAAATCTAGAGTTAGAATTTTGCATTCCAAACACTCTCCAACCTGAAAATGAAAGTAATTAATTGCATTATTATTTAAACAAACAAAAAAAAACGATTTTCATCACTTCTACTCAAAAATTCTTCTTTCAATGAAATGACAATACCCACAAAGCATGGAATATTTCTGGACAATATTACAGGAAACATTTCAAGGGGAATATTGCAACAATAATTTATTAACGTTTATGTAAGATTTCAAAATATTACAGTAGAATGTTTAGTGAAAATGTTTCACATACATTGATTTAACATTTTTGGAAATATTTCATAAGGGGTATAAAAGCAAATAACATAAAATATTTCAAGAATATTTTTTTAATATTCTTCTAAATATTACTCTTAATATATAGCTAATATTGCAATAAATATTTCCGATGTTAAGTCTTGACCTTGGTGGAAAAGACTAAAAGATTTTATATATCTATTTTGAAGCTTGAATATGGTCGGTGGCTAAGGCTCCACCTAATTTGTATGTTGTTGGAATTTTGCGTTATAATTTAGAACTTAATGTCTCCTTTTTGATTGATTCGCGCTACTCTCGCTAGCGCTATCGAGGTTGTCTGGATTGACCCTTGGGAAGAGAGAGATCGGGAGAAATAAGATTTTTTAACACTGCACGCTTTAAATTCATTAGAGGCTTTATTATTATCGCCTATCACATATCACTATAAATAAAGAATCGCGTTAAATTTACAAATTACGTGTACAATGCTTGACACGGAGTCCATAGCG
>JAWWML010000032.1:9968133-10022354 GCA_035047165.1 Ormyrus rosae
GAACGAACGCGGCTTCCTTCATATTTTAACATTAGAAAACATATCCCAAAGTTACAGGAAAATCCATTACCCATATGCCATACACTCTCCTTGTTAGAATAAATTATCTAAAACCCGACAAGTACATTTAAAGAAATGAAATTACAAAAATCCTCCGTCGTTCAAAATCTTAAATTCATCGAGCCACCCACTTTTAACCAGGATAGATTAGAGAATTCTGAAAAGAACGAACTCGGCGACTCCTTCCCTACAACCGGGCCTCGCTACGGCCCCGATCACCTCCTCGCGTCGTTCCTTACACACCGCCCTTCCTTTCCCTCCCTTCGCGTGCCACGCTTTATTGATCGGGGGGGCACACGCAGGGGCGTATCCTGCGAGCCGCCGTCCTGCGCAAGGGCCACTCTTCCGATCCTCCGTTACTCCCGAGGGAAAGCGCGGAGAGAGCTCCTTCGGGCGCTGGCCTTGGACTGCTCTGGATGTTCGGGCGGTGCGGGTGGTTTTCGAGGTGGGAATGCAGCTTTGCGATGTACGAGGGAATTGAAGCTGCAAGCTTTTTCGGCGGACAGCTTTTTGGGAGACGAGTTTTTCGATTGACTTTTTATTTTTTTTTGTCTTCATGTGACACTTTTTGTGAAATATTTTTTCTTAACCGTGTAAATTGTCAACTGATTGAAGGTTGATTGGGTTTGGTTGTTTGATAAATCACAGCTTTTTTTTAAGTCGATAAATTGGAATTTTAATTTTCCAGTTCTTTGCACTTGCAATTAATATACAGCGTGCACCACTTCAGGGCATAATTGTGTCACAAAATGCTCTTTGGTTGTCGGAATATAAATTGATTATTAAACAGCACAATAATAATTGCTTAAATCTCTGTAGTTTGACGTAAAACCAGCATTTTAACGAGATAAATTTCATATCCCAAGAATTCTAAATCAATATTAATGACACTTTAAACCCACGCATCAACGAGCTATAAAAATTACTTAAGATTTTCGATGACACCGCAACTTTTTCTCTTCTGATGTATATACACTGAAAATTAATTCCTCAAAACCCCATTAATCTTCCATGCTTTTCACGCGGGCAATTTACCGCCCTGGGAACTTTTAAGTTCGCGTTTATCGGCGATATTTAGGGCTGCCTTCGAGCGGCCTCATTTTTTATTCCCCTTTCTTTAGATATTTCGCGAGACATACATGCAGAGCAATACAAGTTCCGCGGCTCCCAAAGAGCCCGTTATAAATTTTGGAGAGTCCGAGTGGCGCGTCAGACTTGCAGAAGGGGTTCTCGCGGGGGCGACGCGTAAAGGGGGAAAAAGGCCCCGAAGGTATACGCGCGCGGCAGACGACGGAGGGATGGGGGAGGGGTTTAAAGACCGATTAGACCGAAGGTGTCGCGCTTCGCTCGCTCGCTCGGCGGTCCGCCGATTTTACTGGTCATGTGTGATTGTTGTCCTTCGATTAGGATTTTTAATGAGGTATTTTTCTCCGTGTGCAAAGTTGAAGAGCTTCACGAGTATTGTATTGTTTAATTTTTAATATTTTTCGACTGTGCAATCCAATAAGTAAGTATACAATTTTATGCTATAATTTTAAGTTTAAATATAGAATAATTTTCAGATAAGCAGGATTTTAAGGTTTATTTTCAGTTTGATTATTCTTTGAAACCATTCTAGAGTTTATTTCACTAATTGACATACAGATTTTAATGACACAATTAACTTTTCTGTATTATTGACTTAACGTAAATTTTATATTAATTTGACATGGATGGTAAATTGGTAAACATAAAAAAAATCATTAATGATTTTAATTAAATAGTTAAAAAAAGAGGTATTCAACTTGTAAGATAAAACTGCATGACAATTAAATTTTTTTTAAAGTTTTTTAAGAAGAATTCTGTTTTAAAGAACAAATATTTTTTTTAGTATTATTTTTTTTAATTAATTTGTTTATTTTATTTTTCTTTAGAAAATACATTATATACTTTTGTAATGAAGAACATCATTTAACGAAGAACAACAAAAACGTATGTTTATATCAAGTCTTCAAAAACGTAGTTTATTAATTTTGAATAAAATATAATTTATTAATTTTGTATAAAATATAAATGAAACCCTTCTCATTAAACCCTTTATTCTACAGAAAGAAAGATAAATGAGGATCCCATATGCAGATTTATAAAATCTGAAAATGAAGTTAAAGAAGATTTATTAAAGCTAACAGCTGAAGAACTGGCATCACTGCAACAAGAGCTGGTATATTTCATTGGTATTCTCTGTTTGTTTTTAATACCGAAGGGAATTTGTGTTAATTTCAGAATGCAAAATTGCAAGATCTGATCGAACAAAAGGATGAACTACCAATGAAGTGAACGAAGCTAAGGGCAAAAAAATAATTAAGAGGTAATCATTTTTAAAGTATATAAAACGTATTGTAGATTGAAATTTTTTATTGAAATTACGATTTTTACAGACACGAAACACACGACGAAAGACACGACGAGCGCGCCGACCGTGAGTATTTTTTGGTATTGGTTGTAAAAAATTAGAAATTTTACAAAATAGTAAAATATAATTGAATTTATTGTAGATTACATACAATTTGCGCAAGAGGAAGAAGCCAGAATAGATAAAGTTGGAATAATTCATAATCATGTAAATCGTTATAAAACCTGGTGCTGGACGCAGTTTTTATTTATTTATAGGTCTGAATTTTAAATAATATTTTAAGTAAATTGCGTAAATTAATTATTCATCATAAAATATATTTTTCTGATTAAGGTTTCCGATGTACAAAATTTGTTCTTAACTAAAATATTTTTTTATAACAGTAAATAGTTGATCAACCATTCAACTACCGAGTATGATAATTTAAATATTTTAGGATTAAAGCGCAATTTTTTAAACGATAAACGTATATCGGCTTGTTTATTATACACACATATACATCGAACGATCGCGACACGAAATATCCGCCTGCCCCTCAGGAGGAAGCAGGTCCGCGTGGGTTGTGCGATCTCTCCGGTTACCAGGCTCCTTCCGGTCCGCGTCCCTTCTTTTTGCTTTTGCGTCGGAGCCCTTTTTTTTCGGTGGCAGCGGCTGTTGACCCCCCGCTGGGTACGCGGAAGCGGCCGGTGCGCCTATATTAACTTTTTTTTCGCGCGGATCCCTTTGTGGGCGATTGGAAGGATGCTGATGCAGGGGTGCATTGACTTTGGTTTGTTTTTCCAGTGAATTGTAGAAATTGGTTTCATTTGAAAATTGTCTAAAAACATCGGGTGTATATGTACCGTTACAAAATGTAAATCGCTGATATTCACTGTGTATCGTAGCGGTAAATAGTCTTTTACATAATAATGCAGCGATCGAAAAAGTTATCGGAAAAATGTATAAACGTTAATAATAAGGTTTACGGACTTTTTTCAAAGTTTTTAAAAATTACGAAATTCCGATAAAACAATGGCTCGCCGAATAACGTAACTTAGACTTTTATTCTGAAATAATAATCACAGCCCCCAGTAAACACTCGGTTTACAGCCCATATATTTCTCCCGAAGCCGCGGCGACTAAAAGCCCGACGCGCAAAACTTGCGGCCGTCAATCAAGCGCGAGGGAGAGATCTTCCTCTCGTCCGCCCTTCGAAAGCAGGGAAGAGAAAAGAAGGGCAGCCGCGCCGCGTGCGCGGGCTCGTCTAAGAATCGCGCGATCGTTGCGCAGCCCGCGACTGCGCCCTTATCCTCCGGCGGCCCCCCCGCGGCGCGTCGTCGCCGCTGCTGCTGCTGCACCGGTGAAGTGCTCTCGCTGCGCGAGGGAGCTGCTGGGGGGTTGTTTTTTTTTTCTCGTCTTTTTTTGCTGGAGAGCGGTATTTAAATGCAGGCCGGCCGGATCGAGTTGTAGAGCTGCGCATTGACCGGTGACACGGAATTTCGAATGGTCTTTTTGGCTTTCGGTGGATTTTTGGATAATGGAAGGTTTGGAGGGTGAGAGAAGTTGGAAGAGGTGGACGTAGAACGTGGAATTTTGGCGTTTGTTAGAAAAATTCTTATTTGTATATAATATTACATTGTCGTTAAGTGGAGAGAACTATTTCAGCTTCGAAAAATCATAACCGATCTAACTTAATTGTACCGTTTATAGTCAAACTTATACATCAATATAATGAATTACGGCATTGATAAAAATATTAATGCTTTCATTTTATTTAACTTTTGCAAAACTTTTGCAAAAAGGTGCAAATGAAAGATTAAAAGTTTATTAAAATTCCTATCATAATTTCCCCATTAAAATATCAAGCACTTCTTTTTCTACAACATTACTCTACTTTGAATTTTTCCCTAACATTCGTTTATATTTTCCAAATGTTAATAAATACATTGTAATGGCACTTTTCCTTACGAGTTAGTCCCCAAGTAGTTGAATCAACATAAAGTAAAATAGCTCGATTAACGACATACACGTATACCCAAAGAATCACGTGCAAAACAAACCTGTATCCCGAAAGTTAAAATTCCATTTGTATATTTAGATTCTGAAAGCATCCGTGTCCGCTATACGTAAATGCTTGTCAAAGCTCGCATTTACATAACACCAAAGCATACAATATCCCATCGACGTATCGTTAACCCCTCCAAGTTCCTTGGAACCCCCAAAGAAGCCCCTTTCACCCGAAAACCCCGAAAAAGCCCCAAGGTCAGAAGAATCAATACAATAGCAGGGTAAAAATTCGCCTTCCGCAGACACATTCCCTTCTTCCCCCTCTCCCGACGGTACTGCACCCGCGCAGCTCGATCGGCGCCCCCTCCCGAGCCAGGGGGTGGCTCTAGTGAGCGGCCTTCGTGCGGCGGAGCAGCAAGTGTAGCAGCACAGAAAGGCGGCCCGACGGCGCGCGTCCGATCGTCGAGTGCTCGCCGGTGCTCTTTTTTTTAAAACAAAACGAAAAAAAGAACCGCCGTCGAAGCTGTCCGAGTAGAGGCATGCTCGTCCAGTAGACGGTGGCCGCGCGAGGCGAGACACGGCCCGGTGTGAACCGCGAGTGTGTGCCCGTAGTGTGTGTGCTTGCAGCTTAGTTTCTTTTTTTTTTTTTTTTCGTTAGTTTTAGTTCGGTGCGCCGCCGACCCCCGCAGTCGCGATGGTTACCGACAACACCAGCCAGGTACATCTTACTACCCTCTCCTATCGAGATCACCTTTTCTCTCTGCACGTCTTTTTTCGTACATATACATGCACCTGCGAAGCTTCACCGGGAGTCGGGTCCGCCTTCGAACCAGTTGCTTACACCCCTCCCCCCCCCCCGCCCGTCGCGCGAGCAGATTCGGTGAATAATGCAGGGTAAGCTCGATTCGCGGAAAGCCGCTCGGCATTTCCTCTTTCTCCCCGGAGCGGAGCTTTTTCTCCGGAGCCGGCTATAGGAAGGCTTTTATAGCCGGCGCGGATCGAATTCGGCCTCGCCGACGACCTCAGGCGAGGCGGGGTGGAACTGCGCGGAGAGAGGGGGAGGGTATGCGGACGGGGGAAGGGCGAGAATGAGAAATGCCGGCGTGCGGGAGCGGCGATTTTTCTCTCTCTCTCTCTCTCTCTCTTTTTCGTCTCGGTGTATATATATGTATACGTCGTGCAGCGGAGGGTGATTCTGTGCACCCGTAATTCTATGCACCGGCGGGTGAAAAGGGTTCGCGAGGATCTCTGTGCAGCCCTTTAAGTGGGGTCGCGGGGCGACTTTTTCGAGAGGGTTGCGATTTATGCGGGCTTCTTTCAATTGGGGAAGGGGATCGAGTCAATTTCGCTGATGGTTTCATTTGAAAAGAATATCTGGAGTCTCTTGGGATTCGAGTAATTTCGGACGAGGGGAAGTTGTAAAATTTTAGGCGAAGGGTATTATGTAATACTGATGTAAGCTTGGGAGAGCTTTTACACGGGTCTTAGAAATTTATGGAATTTCTTCTCTTTGCGTGCCGTATTATGATAAATCACTCTGCTGTTTTGCATTGCTACAATTGCTAGAATTTCTATTCGTATTAGTGTTATTACAAATTTTAGCGATCAATAATTTTAGAATTCAAACTGAAAGAATGAAAAGCTAATTTTTTAGCTCAACAATTCATTTCCAAGCTTTTAAATACTTTATCATCTATTAGGATTTGTGAAAGACTCAAACTCAATTCATTAAATATAGTTCTTTCAATAGTATTAACTAATAAGTTTTGGTGATCAATTTTATCAAAATCACGGTTTAAAATCTTAAAAATGCTATTTTCGTTTCTGGGTTTTGCAAATAGAGACTTTTATTTTAGAAGTTAGCACGAATTCCTCCTTCTGCTGAAGCACCCTCAGGAGCCTGAAAGGGACAGGCTCGTTGCTTTAGTTTTATGTTTCTCTATGTTTGCGAGCATCAATTCCTAGATTTTACCGCAATAAACGACTCTTTGTAGGAAAATAGTGTAGAATTTGTCATAAAATTTATTGACTCCAATAGCTTTTTAGAGATATTAGTTTTTTTTTTTTAAAAAAAATTAAAGTAAATATATAGTTTTTGAAACGTGGAATATACAAATTATTGTAAAAACGACAGGCAAGTTCCTTTGATTTAGTGAGTTTTTTTTTAATTTAGATATCGATTTCTTGCCAGGTATATTTTCCTATAAATAAACTTTGGTTAATTTATTATTATTTATGCTCTTGGTTTTCTATTTTATATAAAGTTGCTTTTACGCGATACATTTTTCTCCTTTATAGCGTTGAATATAAAGTGGAAACCCGCCAAGAGAACGTTAAATTCCGTAACCGACAAATAAATTTACTTTAATTAAACGCTTCATTTTTTGTTATCATCCGAAGCAGCTTTTTTGGAAAAGACAATTAACCCAGAAGAGAATGTAAATTTAGACGTAAAAGAAGCTTAACCTTCCGTGTCAAATAAATTTAGAAAGGGCATCACGCAGGCACGATCACTGTTTATGTACGCCGCGGTCAGTAAAAGCGTCGTAATGTTTGCCGCTTTTGTTACATTTAAAAACGCAGGATTTTTGTTCTATAAAACAATTCATTTGTTTTTATGTCATCCCGGTGGAAAGTTAACGCTTTTTGTTGGTCGGTCTGTTAATTGAATTGTGTATAGAGGCAATTATTTTATCCGTTATAGCAACCGTATTAAAATTGCTTGATTAATTGATAAGTATTATTATACTGCAGGCGTTTATTGTTACGTGCTAAAAAGCTTTTTAATAAAAGATATCTTGTTATTTTTATAAATTAAAAGTTGGTCAAACATTAACGTCATTAATTCTCGAGATTAGCCTTCTTTATAAGCCCATCGTATATAATAAAAATGAATAATTTATACGATTTAATTGAGAAGAAAAATCTTTTTTACGCAGACCCATTCTGCACTTGAAAAGCTCAGTCTGCACCCTAGAAACTTTAGTAATAACAACCCTTAAAACTTACCTCTCCAAAAGCAACTTTCCACATTGCTTCCCGACACCACGCTCAAAAACCACCCGGCAATCTCACGCAGAAAAAGTGTCAGAAATATCCGCGGGGGCGATTCGATTTGGCGCATACGTCCGCTTATCTATATAGAACCAGCGACTTGGCAGGCGAGATATGTTGTTCTTCCGGTCTGTTTTGCTCCACTTTAACGATGGGTATAGCCTGCGCCTGCGCTTTTTTCGCCATGGCTTTTTTTTTCTGCGCCTCTGACACACTTTGCGCTCGTCTCTAGCGGCGATATGGGGGAGGCGATGGGTTTTTTGCGCGGAGAGAGGATTGATTTGCGGCTCGCGCCGTTTTAACGAGCGGCCTGCTCCTGCGGTGTATATACATGTAGCTTCTGGGAGAGTTTAGCGCGTGCGAATCGGTTTATTATTCTTTAGGCTCTGCTATATATGCAAATGGGTGGATTATGTTTTATGCAATAGTTGGGGGCATTAAGTTTGTTAAAAACTAACGGATTGGGATCTTAGGAGGAATGTTTATTTGTAAATTCATCATTTGATATATAACTCATGAAACGAGGAGGTATACTATTAGATCGTTTCAAATGCGCGTTTCTTATAATTATGGTTCAAATCTAAATTCTCACCGATGTTCTATATAAATTATTTAAAACTGCGACGGATAAGCAGCGCCGCTTTATTTGTATATAAGTTGTTATTATTTAAGTCTGCAAAAGTAACTGCTTCTAAAATTACAGCCTTCTGTAATTGATATTTTTAAGCTATTGAGTAATAAACGTTGAAAAGCGTGAGGCTGCTAGAAGTCTCTTGTCAGCCAAGAAAGTTTATGTCTTGTATTTTCAAGTGGCGGTTTGCGTATTTTGCTGACAAAATTTTCGTGGCAAACTCTTGATTTACATTTGATAATATTAATACATATTCGATGAAACTTTTATTTAATCAAGATATTTTACAACATTTTCTTAATGTCGGTAATACATTTAAAATTTTTGCAACTTTATGGTGGAACTACGAGGTTTGACATTACCTCCTTATCATTTTCTTCTACAAGGAGCAAAACGGTAATTAGTAAAAAAGCCGGTAATATTCCATTGAACTCAAATTCCAGACTCAAAAGCAAACTGTCAAAAATTCATAATTCCGTCACTTTACCTCCTATCCAACCCGACGCAATAGGCCCCTAAAACACCCCGTCCCTATCCAGGTGAATCGGCTCGAGAAAAATCGTGCCATCGCTCGCGGGGGAGGGGCCGTCTCTGCAAAATCGTGCCTCGAAAGCGAGCGCACGACGAAAAGTGCAAGAGAGCAGCGGCAGCGACAAAGGGAATGCCTCCGCATAGGACGCGCAACCCCTTGGCGCGCATGTCCGAATCGAGAGCAAACGTGATTCACGCGGGGATTCACGAGAGGAAGAGAATGGTGTGGAGGGGAAAAAAAATCAATTTGCCGGCCGCTTTGTTTAAAGGTGCCGTTTGCTTTCGATGACGCTTAGAGAGGAATTCGTTTGCAGTTCAGATTTCGGTTAAATATAACCTTTTAAGCTGAAATTTCTGAATTTTCATTTTCCGGATTATGAACGTCGCGTCGTAAGCAGCTCATTTTTAACGCGTAAATAAACATAAAACATTTGTCGCCCAGCCTTATATTTAGTCGATAAAACAATCCTTCGTAAAAGACCTAGCAAGATTTCTCCCAATCAACCAGCTCGTATCCTCTCCCCCAAATCAGGCAGGAATCGGGATTCCGGACTAGGAAGTGGCATCGATTTCCCGGGTCTCTTGCCCCCCGACTTAGCGACGTGTTGCGCCGCCAGACTCTCTCTCTCTCTCTCTCGTCCACAATGGGCTTTGTCGCGATGCACTTCCGGGCGCGTCTTTGAGTCTGGCGCTGCTCTCGACTCTCGTTTTTTGTGTGTCACGCGCAATTTAGGTATAATACGAGCGGACGAGGGGGGAGGTACCCCCCGCTGGTGTATCGATTTCACCGCGGTTAATGGATTAAGCGCTGCCTTAAAGGGACGCGAGAGCTTTCTTCTTCCTCGCGACGTCGGCCACTTTGCGAATTAGTCGTTTTTGGCGCGTTATTTTCCAATGTTAATATTTATATAGCCTGGAAAAGGGCTGGCCTTTTGAGTTGTAGCATATTGCTACGGCGTAATGTAATAAGGAAAAATGAGATCAACCGCTGACGCAACTGAAAATTTCATGTAATCTGATTATGCGAATGGGGTTTTTCTTTTTAATATGGTTAAAATTACCGTCTTTAAACGAAATATTTATTTTCTTTAATACTTAAACATTGAAATGTATACTTAATAATACTGGCCCCTTACGAAATGCTCAACTATTATAACGTGTAAACAAGCCTAAGATATATATTAATTCTGCTTGAGCGAGAAGTGTTCAGCTGAAAACTTGCCGAAAACTAGCCAGAAATTCATTGTCCCGAGCCACGAACGGTGTCGAGTTTTCGCGCCGTAATGTGGCTACTTCTAATTGACCGCAGCTCTACTCAAAGCCATACGTTCGGCT
This sequence comes from Ormyrus rosae, assembly GCA_035047165.1. NCBI lineage: Eukaryota > Metazoa > Arthropoda > Insecta > Hymenoptera > Ormyridae > Ormyrus > Ormyrus rosae. Next base: position 9,978,123 of record JAWWML010000032.1, read on the forward strand.
GATCTTAGTTCTCTATAAGTTTCGAAGGATTAAGAAACCGTATAAATGGGGTTGCATTTCATTGGGCGCGAGGGCAAAACCGCAGTGACAGTTTTTGCAATTTACTTTTATAAACGTATACTTTTGTGCATTACATATCGCCGAGACGTTGCATATAACCTTCTCAAAAATAAAAGTAATTTACAAACAAAATTCTCCGACGTTCGATTCGCTTGACGGTTACGGTGTAATGCAATCTTTTAGGCTATGTATTTAACCTTGTACGATTAATATTGTATAGAAATATCTTACGCTAAGTTTACGGACTTAGGCAGTATACGACCTTCTACGAGTACCACATTAGGTGATTACTTGTCGCGCAAACGGTTTTGTTTATTGGTACGTTATATAGCTTGATAACGAAGTTCACTTGACGCAAAATCAAGTATATTCATCGTGCATTAAAATTTCTAAGGAAGTAAATTCAAATCCGGTTTATCTTCTTTTTCATAGTCGATCGGAATTTTTGTTAAACGTAATCATTGACGGTTCACATTCCGAGATTCTTTCTTGTCGCTTAAGAATTATAAATTTTACGCAGAAAGAAATTTAATCAAATTGATTTATTAAATATAGGGGAATGATTTATTATTGTTACTCTCGTAATTTTTAGGAAAACTAATGAAATATTTATCGATCGTTAAAATCTAAAGAAGGGTAATAAAACTGTCATAGCAAAAATCCAGGAATTATCTCAATTAAAAAGCTCGTCTCGCTCAATCCGCAGCAGCGAAAAAGTTGCGGAGCTCAAAAAGAAACTGATTACTTCCCAATTAAAAAAAGCAATATGCCGCTAATTGAGCATATTGTGTTTTAACTTGCAAACTTGATTTTTTTCTTTCTTTTTCAGAGCGACGCCACGACGGCATTTCTCCGGGCTGCTCGGTCGGGTAACCTCGAAAAGGTGATCGAGTACCTCGACACCGATCTCGACATTAACACAGCCAACTCGGTAAGCCCTTAATTCCACTTTTCTTGATAAATGGAAAAGCACATTAATTTCTCTCTCGAAAATATGCACATTTTCGAGATTGCTCTCTTTTTCTCTGCGTATACGCTTTTTCAGTTTAGCATATTGTTCTTGAATGAAATTTTCTCGATTACAGTAATTGTTCATTAATTTATGTTTTTTCCGCGTTACGCGGAAAAAGCATCTAGTATATTTCACTGAAAAACTTAAAATATTTATAGTGAATAATCGTATATTTTTGGTAATATTTTTAAGAAAGAATAAAAATTTTTTATTTCAGAGACTCCACTCGACTTGAGTGAAACATTAAATTTATTTATTACGAAATTTTGAATGCTTTTCCCTCTCTTACAATATTCTTCAACTCGATCTCCTTTCACAATTCTGAAACCTTCTGCTAATATATAATATACGCGCCTCTTTAGCTATTCTAAGTTCACCGCATCAGAAATGCATAAATACAAAAGTTTTATCTGCCGTTCGAAACTCTATTATTCGACTAAACGAGCTGCGTATAGGAAACGTGAAAAGCGAGAAAGTCGACTTCTGGTAATGATATGTCATTTGATGTTTTTTTTCTCAGAATGGCTTAAATGCATTGCATTTGGCATCGAAGGATGGCCACGTGGAAATCGTGACGGAACTGTTGAAGAGAGGCGCAAAGGTCGATGCCGCGACGAAAAAGGGGAACACCGCATTGCACATAGCATCCTTAGGTGATAAATCAATGGCTCTTTTGTACAGATCAGATCGCTCTTGTATTTCCTGACTCGGACTGCATTATTTTTATTTTATTTGAGTTTCATTTTTTTAATGCGATTTTTTTTAAAACAACTTCGTTGTATTCATAATTTTCTAAATATTATATACTCGTTTATAATAAAAGCTATTTCTTTCGGAGACCAGGATTAATTGCAAAATTTTTATGCAAGATCTTACATAAATAATGCAGTTTCTTTTACTACGCGTTTTATTTACGAGCATTTTTCATTTTACGTTCTGTTTACATGCAATCATCGGCCAACCGACGAGAATCAACTAGTTCAGTATTATTAATGGTTCCGTTTTATTCGAAATTCTATTGTCCACACCGCGATAAACATTATTAAATTTCACGATAGACGTTTAATCAGTGATTTATTCTTTTTTCCCAGCCGGGCAATCGGAAGTAGTTAATATTCTTATTCAATATGGTGCTGCAGTTAATATTCAATCTCAAAATGGATTCACGCCACTTTACATGGCCGCACAGGAAAATCACGACCAGGTCGTTAAAATTTTACTCAACAACGGGGCGAACCAAAGTCTCGCGACAGAGGTATGTGCTTTTTTTATTTGTAAGTTTATACCAGTACATTTCAAATTCGTCCTAAACTATTTTGCACTTCTCAGTGGTTCTAGGACGTTTTGTCGAAACCGTTTGATCGAAAATTTTTTGATCAAAAGGACTTTTGGTCGAAAACCTTTTTGTCGAAAAGACGTATGATCGAAAACGTTTTGGTGGAAAGGACGTTTGGTCGAAAACCTTTTTGTCGAATGGTTTTTTTGTCGAATGGATGTTTTGTCGAAAATATATATATGTAAATTTTTCGATTAAATGTCCATTCGACAAAAAGGTTTTCGATCAAAAGGTTTTCGACCAAACGTCCTTTCGACAAAAGTTCTTCGACAAAAAGTCCGTCGATCAAATGGTTTTCGAGAAAACGTCCTAGAACCCTTCTCAGTCAGAATAGCGTGTATTCAAATAATTAATTTTCAAAAAAATTTTATCAGAGTAAATAAATCGTTCCCTATTCAAGACTAATTAAAAATCTCGGTTTCCCAGGACGGCTTTACCCCGCTGGCAGTGGCGATGCAACAGGGGCACGATAAAGTAGTTAGCGTACTTCTAGAGAACGACTCGAAGGGAAAAGTGAGACTGCCGGCGTTACACATAGCCGCGAAAAAGGACGACTGCAAGGCAGCTGACTTACTTTTACAGGTGAGATGAACATTGATTATCAATAATTACATTGTTTTTTTCCTTTTTTTTCCGTTTTATTTATAGTTCATTGTCACGTTCTCGAACGCCTTTGTGTATAAAGTAAATTATTAAGGTCGAGATATGATGCCCCTTTTCAACGCAATAAAAAAAGACTCGCTCTTGGGAAAAAAAGTATCGGTTTTGTTTGAAGATGCGTGTAATTTGCTAATTATAAAATCTTGATTATAGTACCTAAACGTTTTACGGAAAGTCCATGCTTTTACTTACTATTTTCACGATGCTTGAAATAATTTCAAATTTCTTATACGAGAATTCAATGAAACTTCAAGAACTAAAAGTATATACGCTAAAATCGCTCGTGCACCATTAAAGTTCGTAGAGCTAAGCAATGAACAAATTAATTTACAACCATTTTGTCAAAGCAGTAAATGTATTAAACAATATATGTTAGATAAAAGGTCGATTATTTCCAGAACGACCACAAGCCAGACGTGACGTCAAAGAGTGGATTCACGCCGCTTCACATTGCTGCTCATTATGGCAACGAAGCAATCGCCCGATTGCTCATAAAACGAGGTGCCGACGTTAATTATTTAGCTAAGGTAAGTAATAGTAACTGATACACCTTTTTCGCGCTAATTACCCGCCTTTTATTTTTCAAGCTCTTTTTCTATCTGGATGACTATTGCTTTTCTAAGCGCTAATTGATATCATTTTTATAATTTGAGTTGGGATATTTTTGGAATAACTTTGATTTCTGATATTCGATTAAAATTGAAGCAGAATTAACGATCTGGTTTCATTAACTCTAGAATCGGAAAATTGAATTTGACATTCTATAAATATTTAAAATTCAGATATAAATAAAATTCAAAGTTTGCAAAGCGATATCGAATTTTTAATTTCAAGCTGTTATTCGTATAGTCAAAGCTCAGTGAACCGTTTGTTAAGTATAGAATACGCTTTTAGAATTTATATTAATTTTACTGCATCTAATTATTATAATTACTTTTTAAGATTTTTACAGATAATGCAGTGATACTCAATTTGCATTTATTAATTATTTATGAATTTATGTCTGACTAAACTTGTCCACATTCTATTCCGAAATTCAATGGATTTTAGTTACACTTGATAATTTATTTGTATTTCAACTGCTTTATTCATTCAATTTTAAGAGCAAATCGAAGAAAAATGTCAATGCAACATTGAATATCAATTGAATTATTAATTTAATCAGAATTAAATTGAGTCAACCGTATTGAATTAATCAAAATCTAATTTAGTTAGTTTTCAAAACCTCATCGTCGAATGAATTATATTGAATTCTATTATTCTAAATACATTAATCAATTAGCTTCTAATAATACAGACTGAAAACCAAAACGACTAAAAGCATTGAGAAAGAAAGAAATTTGCACAATTCCCACATTTATGATTATATTCCATCGTCAGTCTAAAATCTAAAAAAAAAATAAAAACTCCATTCCAGCACAACATAAGCCCTCTGCACGTGGCGGCGAAATGGGGCAAGAACAACATGGTCAAGATCCTCCTGGAGAACGGGGCGGTGATAGACGCGAAGACGAGGGACGGCCTCACGCCGCTGCACTGCGCCGCGAGGTCCGGCCACGAGTTCTGCGTGACGACCCTCCTGGAGAATTCGGCGCCCATCAGCGCGCGCACCAAGGTGAAAAGTTGCGATGTATTTTTGCCGGCGGCGGCGCTCGCGTTATTAGAAATTTATTAACGCCCCGGAGGTATTGATCTTTTTTGGGCTGTCTGGGCATTCGCGCGACTTTGATTCGCGATGACAGAGACCTGTACTTTGCTTTGCATTTAGTGTACTGGAAAGAGGATTTGATTTGATGAGCTTTTTACAACATCGAAAGTCATTCTTCGTTAAAATTTTATTTCTTTACAATAAAAAGCAATTGTATAATCATGGAACGTTATATATTATGAATTTCAAATTCACTACTCTCCTCCAGGCTGATACAGTTACGTCATAGTTAATGTGCATGAAAATTTATGCCAGTTTATTAATCAATGATAAACTTAATGTCCCATACATAGTCGCCTCAATAAAAGGTGTATTCAAGAATAAATGATGCTTTAGAATTAACTAAACTCAACTTGTAAAATGCCTTTATAAAATCCAACTTAAACCTACAATTTATAAAGAAAAAATCGAAAAACCGTTGGGTTGTGGTGCTCTCGTGACCCTTTAGAAAATCGAGGAAAAATACATTTCTCGAGCGCACCTAAAATGTTTTTTATCCGTCGTTGCAGAACGGCCTGGCTCCGCTGCACATGGCGTCGCAGGGCGACCACGTGGACGCGGCGCGAGTACTGCTGTATCACCGGGCGCCGGTCGACGAGGTGACGATCGACTACCTGACGTCGCTCCACGTCGCGGCGCACTGCGGCCACGTGCGGGTCGCCAAGCTCCTGCTGGACCGCAAGGCGGACCCGAACGCTCGGGCCCTCAACGGTTTCACGCCCCTGCACATCGCCTGCAAGAAGAACCGGATCAAGGTCGTCGAGCTGCTGCTCAAGCACGGCGCCTCCATCGAGTCCACCACCGAGGTACGTCGTCCCTCTCCTGACTGTTTGCGTTTGTTACGCTGAAACGGGAAATTTGTTTTTCGCGGTAGTAAGCTGTAGAAATAGATTTGAATTTTTTAAATTTTTTTTAATGAACGATATCGATTTTTTAATACTGTCTCTGGATCTAGTTAGTTTGTAAAAAACATTTAAAATTCAATGAAGGTAATTAAAAATTTTCCTAACACTTATTTAATATTTAAAAGTGTAAATGTATTGCAAATTCAAATACTGAACGTGAATTTTTTAATTCGTTTTTACTTCAATGAAGAATATAAGCAAGACATTTAACTTTAAATGGGTAATTAAACAGCCGACATTATTAGATTATAACAAAATGAATAATAATGACAGTGATAAGTTCCATTTGACATCAACATTTATATGAAAATGCAGAAGCAGGCGCGAGAGCATTTTAAAAATGCCAAGCTATAACATTAAAATAGAAATCGCGCATTTTTCGGCATAATAAAAAGCAGCGGATTTCCCTTTCAAATGATGTAGCTCGTAAAGCGATCTCTCGTCGAGAGGAATAAAAGATATATAACTCGGGCACGTTTTTTTTTTTTTTCAGTCTGGACTGACGCCACTGCACGTGGCCAGTTTTATGGGCTGCATGAATATCGTCATATTTCTGCTGCAACATGAGGCGAACCCGGACGTGCCGACGGTCCGCGGCGAGACGCCGCTGCATTTGGCTGCCAGAGCCAATCAGACGGACATCATACGGATACTGCTCAGAAACGGAGCAAAGGTCGACGCCCGCGCGAGGGTAACCGCCCGCTTTACTATTATATTTTATACACGCTGGTATATTTCGCTAAATCTGTCCTACAAGTCTTGGAAATTGAAGCATATTATTTTTCTGTCTTGCTAAATATAATGACGTTGAACAATCTAAGAATAAGATTTTCAGTAAGTATATTTTCTTTAACTTACCGCAGTCCCCATTTTTTTCGGCAGGAGCAACAAACGCCGCTGCACATAGCCTCGCGGCTCGGCAACGTGGACATCGTGATGCTGCTGCTGCAGCACGGCGCGGCCGTCGACACGACGACCAAGGACATGTACACGGCGCTGCACATCGCCGCCAAGGAGGGCCAGGAAGAGGTAAACACTCCAGAAACGCCCAATGAACTCGACGCCATCCTCAAGATCCTCGAGCACATCAACCTCTGCAACTCCAGGTTCCTCTTCTGGAGCCGACGTCGCGAATTCTTGATCTGATATATACCGCGACCTACTTTTTCTTTCGGCTCTACAAGGGGATGTGAGACGATCTTCGTTTGCTTTAGAGTTATTTCCTCTCTTGAAATTTAAAGATTCAATTATTGGGAGTTTGTTCACTTGTAGAAGTAATTCGAGAATTGAGAAATATCGTAAGAAATTTGTAGATATTTTTAAGGATATATAGTTTAAATGTTATCCATGGAACGACATGGCGATATTATTTTGCTGTTGCATCGTCATTTCGTGATTGAATGGATTAACAAGTTTAAGATACTCAAGTTTAGTGCAAGATGTTAAAAGAGTCGCTATTTGTACAATGTCAAGAGTACTTTTGAATAACACTTTCCACTTGCTTTTTTCAATCGACTGATAAATGAGCATTTCTATAAAGGGACGCGATTACTCTAAACTCTGCTACACTCAATGTGTTCGAATGTTACTGTATCGTCAGTATTTTCACATCCCCTTGAAAGCTACCGAGTTCTATTTAAATTTTAAGAATTGCTCTCAAGCATACGTATTTATTTCTTTTTTATTTCGACTCACAGTTACTTTTGTACCGTCAGGCGATCGTTAATGAGCACCGATTTTTCAGTTCCTTTTTTATTCATCGACTGCAATACAACGACTTCATTCTCACCGTTCACTGTCTATAATAATTGTTTATTCTGTACGGCGACGTTTTGTTTGGTTCATTTGTTTTATAATTTACATGTTAATAAAGCTGTTTATATATCATTTTTTTATGTTTCTTATCATTATTGCTTTTAGAAGAGTCTCATGTGTACACACATCTTGTAATTAATTTTGTAATATTTATATGTATGTCAGCATGCGTTTATTTGTATCGACTATAATTTTTGTAAGTGCACTTCATTTTATATCGAGGCCCACTTTAGCTTAGCCACGTGCAAAAGTGGATTACCGATTTCAGTGAACTGTTATTAGTTGTAGAACGACTTTTTATGATTTTCATCCGTTGCGTTTCTGCAGGTAAGCCTTTTTTTTGTCCTTTTGTTTCGTTACATTCGCTATGCATTCACGCACATATTTTATTTATGACTGGCTTGCGTTTACTGTTTTTGAATCATGCGTGGTTTCATTAATTTCATTGAGGTTTCGACGGTGGAATTAGAGTCTGAGGAATGAATGGTAACGCGAGGTATTTTTATTAGGTGGCGGCGATTTTAGTTGACAACAACGCGTCGGTGAAGGCGACAACGAAAAACGGCTTCACTCCGCTACACGTCGCCGCCAAGTACGGAAACATGAACGTGGCGAAAATACTGCTGCAGAAAGATAGCAAACTCGATGCTCAGGGAAAGGTAATAAAATTTGGTTGCCTATATAATTTGCTTGAAACTATCTGTTATAAATTTTACTTTCTTTTTTAAATTTGAAAATAGATTATAAAGTGATTTCCAATCAAATTCTAACGTGTGTTAATAAAATGAATTTACGTTTCAGAACGACATTACACCCTTACTACTAGCTTGTCACTACGATCATCCAAACGTCGCACAATTACTTTTAGAAAAAGGTGCTTCACCTCACTTAGCTTCGCAAAACGGACAAACGCCGCTTCATATCGCAGCACGTAAAAATCAGGTAATTAAAAATTGAAATAATTTTTTTAAAATCTAAATTTCATAATCATCATTAAAATTATCTCTCTCAAATACAAAATCCATTCTTCTTTATAACATAGTAAACTAATCACTAATCTTATTTTTAATAATTAATATGTACGGTATATTCAAAATTAAATAATTCATTTTCAAGGTCAATTAATTATTTAATTAAATAATTAATTAAATTCTTTATTAGATTAAAATGAATTTTCATTGAAAAACGTTCCGTTGAAGGGTTGTACAGTACTGAATTTCAGTTTCCAACCAAACTTTAATTTTTCACCTGCTGATCTCACCGAATTATCAAAATACCAACCTCTCTCGTGGCGTATTAAAATATAAAACTCACTTTCGCAAATCGCAATCGCGATTCATAAAACAATCCAGGCTCGAATTAAAATGCTTCGTACCTTCGAATGCGCAGATGGACATAGCGTCGACATTACTGGAGCACGGAGCGAAAGCCAACGTGGAGTCGAAGGCAGGATTTACGCCGCTACACCTGAGTGCCCAGAAAGGTCACTACGATATGACCAATTTACTAATCGAGCACGGCGCCGACCCGAATCACAAAGCGAAGGTGAGCACAATGAATTTGCGCCTTGGCACCTTGCGAGTTTATACGCTTCTGGATCTTGTGAAATTGCCTTTCTTTTGCTTTGCGTTGCTGCTAATGGGAATAGACAATTTGATAATTTATTACCCGTGGAAAAAATGTAACAATTTTATTAAATATTGATTACTTATTAAAACAGTAGTGTATTATTTTTATTATTTCTATTAGAAGGTTACATTTATTGCACAAGGTTTATGATTGCGTAACGTTATCCGGATACTTTTTTAACATTTCTCGACTCGCAAACTTGCTGGTCTTCCGAAGGAAAGCAAAAGCATAATATGATAATTACAATATTGCAGTTTAAAAGAACAAAATAAGCCTTTAAAGAATTTTAATTTTCTATAAATACTAAAGAAATTACGTAAAGTTTTTTCAAATTTTCTTGCTTATTTTTACATAGAAAAACATTTCAACATAAACTGCCGTATATCATTAAAAATATGAAAAATCAAAATTGAATTTTTTCCCTTTCCAGAACGGTCTGACGGCGCTGCACCTCTGCGCTCAGGAGGACTTCATCAGGGTGGCCTCGATCCTGGTAAAAAACGGCGCCAACGTGGAGAGCGAGACGGAGACGGGCTACCGGCCGATCCACGTCGCGGCTCACTTCGGCAACCTGTCCATGATCCGCTTCCTCATGAAGCACGGCGCCGAGATCGACGTCAAGACCAAGCAGAACTACACGCCCCTGCACCAGGCGGCCCAGCAGGGCCACGCGCACATCGTGTCGGCGCTCATCGAGGGCAACGCCTCGCACCGGGCACGCACCAATGTCAGTTATTTTGATTTTCGTTCACGTTTTCTGACCGTTTCACTTTTTACCGACCTCGAGGACTTGCAGCTCGGGAATTTTTTTTTAAGTTAAACATATGTTTTAATTCAGTTAAAACTATGGACTAGTTTAGTTTTTCATTTTACGAATGAATGACTATTAGGTTTATAAGTAATTAGTTTACGTAAAAATAATGTAACTCGTTAAGTTTACTTAAATTGCCTTGAGCCATTAAAATTTTCATAGGCTTGTATCAGTTGCATGAAAATCAACATCGAACAATTATCCTTCACAGGATGGACTAACCGCACTAAACATAGCACAGAAGCTGGGCTACATCTCAGTAATGGAGGTACTGAAGGGCCTGTCTTACGACGGCGTCACTCCCGACAATAAAAACTGGGAAGAAAAGTACAAAGTCATAGCGCCGGAGAGCTTGCAAGAAACCAGCCTCATGTCCGACTCCGACGACGAAGGAGGTTCGTACCGTTTCTGTGACCGCTTGCAATTTGTATAGTCTTTACTGCCGATTTCGGCGTCCGGCACTTGTACCCGGATTACAGCGCATTTACGCTTCGCTCAAAAGATTCCTGATATTTGCTATTAGGCTCTGACGCCCTGATCAGCGAGCAACCCTACCGCTACTTGACTGCTGACCTCATGAAGAGCTTGAGGGACGATTCGCTGCCCATCGACGTTACCGGGGATGATCCTGTTCACAGACAAGGTTAGTTAGCTTAAGCTAGTTAGTAATCACAATTGTGGAAAGATATAGAACTGCATTTCCCACCACTATCTGACAAAATGTTTGAATTAGAGATTCTTTTTTTTATAGAATTTCTTTTTCGAATCTTTTTCGTGATTTTTCGTTGTTGTTTCTGTGAGACTGGTTTGGATTAATGGGTTCATTTTTATTATCAGTTTCCAAAGAAGAGCAGCAAGAGTTCGTGCAAAGTAATAATTATTGTTCTGCCGAGAACTTTGATAGCAACGATTTTTCGAGGTAAGAAGTAACGAATTCATTAAGTAGGTGTAATGTGTATAAAGAATTAGTTACTAACATCTGTGATTTATTGTGTTTTCATGCTAATCCAGACCTCATTATAAATCGTTAGTATATAAACGGCTATAAATTTTACAGCTAATCTGCATGTTAACGTGCACTACAGTCCAAATCGAAATTAGCACAATTTGTCAAACTACATAAATTTTCTTCAATTATAAAATAAATGAATTTTTTTTTCTTTCTTTTGAAGTTTTAATGACCTTTACAAATACAAATACAAACAGGTTTCATTTATTTTGCATGATAATTCCTGTATTTGAATACTCATTAATTCTTTTACTAAAACATAAAAGATCAACATGCTCATCATCGCGCTTTCAGTGTCCACTAAAAACTACTACATATATACAAAAATGCACCGCACTCTCCCGATAAAAATTTTTAAATCACCCACTGAATAATCAATCGATTCCGCAGATTCCTCGTGAGTTTCCTCGTGGACGCTCGTGGCGGTACGATGAAGGGCTGTCGGCACAGCGGCGTGCGATTGATCGTACCTCCGAGGCGCGCCACGATGCCAATCCGCGTTACTTGCCGACTGGTCAAACCCAGCAAAATGGCCAATCCTCCGCCCCTAATGGACGGCGAGTCTCTGGCCACTCGAGTTATCGAGATGGGCCCCGTTGGAGCTTCATTCTTGGGGTGAGTTTCTGTAATTATCGTTGAAAGATTATATACAGACTGTATTTTAAACTGAGAATTTATTCCTTTGATTTCAGGCCTGTGTTAATTGACATACCGCATTTCGCCTCTGTACGAGGCAAAGAAAGAGAAATCATTATTCTGCGTAGCGAAAACGGCGAATCGTGGAAAGAACACGATAACTCTTGCGACAATGACGATACTTTACTAAATACTCCTTACGGTAATAGATATTTTTATTATATATTTCAATGGTAAATTATAAAGAAACCGTATCGAATTTTGTATTTTCTTTTCAATTATAGATTCGCAAATGGGTTCTCTTTATACTGGCAGGATAACGAGAATAATAACAACAGAGTTCCCTCAGTACTTTGCAATTGTCACGCGCATCAAGCAGGAAGTGCACGTTATCGGCCCCGAGGGCGGAATCTTAATTTCCAGCGTCGCGAGCAATGTACAGGCTGTTTTTCCTCCTGGTGCTTTGACTAAGAAAATTAAAGTTGGTTTACAGGTAGGCAGTCGAGTGATTTATATTAACTTAATCAGTCTTAATTTAGTCTTAATTTTAATTATTAACTTAAAATGTGTAAATGTTTCAAACAATTTAAATTATTGAATCAAAAGGAAAATTTCATTATTTTATATAAATACTTAAATAACAACAGAAACAGACAATATTCGTTCGGCAAAATAAATAAGAAAAAAAAAAAAACTGAAAAAAAATCTGTTCCAGGCCCACGTAATTCCAGCCGAGTTGACAGCCAAACTCCTCGGGAACTGCGTGGCAGTTTCCCCGGTTATAACCATCGAGCCTCGTCGGCGCAAGTTCCACAAGCCGATTAGCCTGACGCTGCCGGTACCCCAAGCCGCCAACAAGGGCATGATCAACCACTACGGCGGCGAGACGCCGACGCTCCGACTGCTCTGCAGCATCGCCGGCGGCACGAGCGAGGCCCAGTGGGAGGACGTAACGGGCTCCACGCCCCTCAACTTCATGAACGACCGGGTCTCCTTCACGACGACCGTGTCCGCGAGGTTCTGGCTGATGGATTGCAGGAACATTCAGGAGGTGCCGAAGATGGCCACCGACTTGTACAGGGAGTCGCTGTTCGTGCCGTTTATCACTAAGTGAGTTGTTTATTTGATTGTTCAAGGCTTTGGCGTTAAGTACCTTAATTGGCTATTTTCTTGAGGCTTGCGGGTGACTCTAAAAGCTTTAAGCGGTTTATTAGATCAGTGTCAGTTTAATTTTGTGTTGAAATTGTCATTTGTTTAGATTGAGCAAATACAGTGGAAATACGAAAGGTCGAAAACCTTACGTTTTATAAGAAATATTTAAGAGAAGCATTTAGTAATTTAAAAAAATTTATTCTTTGCATTTGTGGAAAGCACTCTTTTTTGTGAAAAGTCCCTTGGGGGCTTCCGAATCTAAATTCGATTAAAAGACGAAAATATTTAGTATATAAATATGTATATTGATTAGTTTAATCTAATCTACTTTCTACTTGATCTGATTAAAGTAAGACTTAGCTTTGTACAAAAATAAGCTTTGAAATTGCAGAGTTACAATGACATTGAGTAGAGGTATTAATGAATCATTCTTACTTTTTATTAGTTTCGTAATTTATTCGAAACGGCTTGAAGAAATCGAAGCCACATTAAGAATCTTATGCATGACTGACGGTAAAGAAGGCATTCATACTCTGGAAAAGGCCGAAGAATTCGCTGAAATTGTCAAGAGCCGTGACGTTGAGGTATGCAATTTCATTAATTTATGTTCTCTTATTCTTCTAAAGGATAAACTGAACCAACGGAATTCTGTGTCTTTCAGACGTTAGACGGCAAAGATCTCTACATAGAATTTAGTGGTAATTTAGTCCCAGTGACAAAGTCTGGGCAACAACTCAAATTCACGTTCAAAGCCTTCCGACAAAACCGACTATCGTTCCACGTTAAAGTTAAAGACCCACAACTGGATCCTGTGGCCAGGATGATGTTCATGAAGGAACCAAAGGTGGCCAAGGGTGAACCCGCACAACAACCTCTCTGCGTACTAAATATTGTCCTGCCTGAAATTAATTTTGAACAGACGTACAAAGGTTTGTATTTTGATAATTAGTAATTGATTACGAGAAGCTTTCAGTTGAACTAAATGTTTTTAATTTTAATATAAATGATAATATAAATGTAAGTTAAGGCCTTTTATTTAAAGCAAAACAATAATCTAATTAATTTGACAGCAATTGAAGATTCGAATATCATCAGTCAAAAGATGGATGTCCTGAAATCAGGTTACAGAATCGATTACAGCGAAGAAAAAGGTGATCAACCGAAACGAACCTCACCGACCGAAAAGAAATTCATAACAGACACTCTTCAGAAAGAACAAACAGGTAAGATTAATTACATTTCGTAACATAATTTAACTTTTTGTGTATATCTTTATTAAGAACAAAGCGTGCAAAAGGAAATCATAATCTGTGAATCTAATATACATAGAATCGTGTAAAATAACATTTCATATAACGCATTTTGTTTTTCATTATATGGAAAATCATCATACTTAACAGTGTGAAACTAATGCACACTAAAAAGACAAACATTAACAATAGATGAATGAGAAAAATGGACCTCTGTATATAATCTAAAATGAAAAAACCGACAAAATATAATCAAAATCGATTGAAATGAATGCAATTTTTGTTATATTTTTTGAATGCTTATGAAATCTGTAAGGCGTACATAAAATAACAACGTTCAATATTTTGTTTAATTATTTTATACTGAAAATTGTAAGTAGATTTAAGCGCGACACCAAAAAGTGTTACCTGCAATTATATTTAATTTTTTTACTATCAAAATTGCGTGTACCCATCGACACTCCAACGGAAGAAGGTGTAACAATCTAACAAAAAAAAACAACGCATCCTCGGCAGCAAAGTCGAATCAGCCAAATACGCAATTACTCATCGAATGCGTGTGCGAGTGAATGGACATCCATTTGTTATTCCTCTTTCCCATTTTTTCGTTTGGAGAAAAGTGCTAATCCTCTTAAGGCTTAGGCGGCAAGGCATAAGGCTTCATATAATTCAATTACACGTAAGAGCATCAACAAATTCTCACAAGGTTCCGGCACTGGCTTTGTAGTTACCGACTGACCCTCGACCAGACCAACCCAGTTCCTCTTTACAAGCTCTAAGTACAAGTTGACCGTCGTGCCCTTTAAAAGTCAGTTTTCTAAACGTTAGTCAGTTGGATTCTGTCATTTGTGTCGAACGCACGGGAACAGTGAGTGCAGTTTTCATTCTCTCATCTATACTCGAATTTTTTTTTTTTGTTTATTTCTATCATTACGCTAACGAAGTTGCTTTTAGAACAAGTGCATTTTGTGAATCTATGGAAATTTTAACGTTGTTTATCTCCGATTATTTTGTCAAAATTATTTAAATTTTTAAAGGAGATCTTGAAATTTAAAATGCTCTTTTAATTTTATTTGAATAGTCGATCAATTATAAAATACTTTAAAAGATTCGAATAATTCGAAAGAAAGTTCTTAGTTTATAGTATATATAAATAGCTGAAACAAGTCATTGCTCTTAATTTTAAAGTAAATATCAAAATTAAAATTAAAACAGCACGAATAGTGAGCATTGAAACGAATGTATGATGTTTATTTTTCAAGATGTACTTCTCTATACCATCAACTTCTTGCGTAAAAGAAGCAGTCGAATGAATTTCCTGGTGTTTAATTTTCAATCCCTTAACAAATACTTATGTTTTTTTGCTAATATTAATTTTACCACATCTGCACTTTTACGTTTCTTCACTAACCCCCACTGCAACGTTTTATTAACAAACACAACAGACTTTCCATCATCGAGAGTTCTAATCACAAAAAACAACGAACCATCCACTGATAATCCCCCGTTTTTCAATCCTCCTTTTTATTTTGGTTTTTTTCAGGTTCTTTTAGTTACTCCCCTAATAAAACCCTACCGAGTGCGAGATAGCTAGAGCCGCCAGCGGCTTTCGTTCGCAAGCGCAAACCCAAGCTAAAGAAGCAGGCACGAGCGCAGCCTCAGTAAACTCAGCCGTGATGGAGCTCGCCAGCGAGAACACGACGAACGAACTCGACAATCTCAAGCAGATCGACTGCAAGGTGGGCGCCGATCAGGCAGTCAACGGCGAGTACAAGATCCCTACCATCAAACTTCTCAGCGAGAAAAACGAAGCGAACTCGACCGGCACCAAGACGAAGCGCAAGGCAAGGTCCACTCGGCGTCGTCTCAACGCCATGATCAATAACACCTCGCTCCATTTCTCCGATACTGATTCCGAGGGCGAACTGCTCGTCTCGCGTGTCGCCACGCCAAATCATTGCGCTAAGCTGCCGAAACCAGCGGCTGAGAACAATCTTCTGAATCCTGTTATTTCGGTGACGGCCGACGGAAGCGATGATTCCTCTTACGCCGGAGAGCGACGAAACAGCTTCTTGGGTAACCATACGGACGTGGACGAGATTTATACGTCGGAGCCGGAGGATAACGATGCGTGCGAGAGGCCAAAACGCAAGTCGGGAAGCCTCACCGTTGCCGAGAATCAACATCAGGGCGAAACCGATCTCGAGGACGTGTCCAACGACGAGGAGGAAGTGGTGCAGACGCCGATTTACGTCAAGGCGAGGTCCGACATCCTCTGCGAATTCAATGGCGAGACAATAACCACCAAGGAAGGTGACGGTCCCTTCTCCATCGAGATCAGAAACCAGATGTCCATAGATGAATCGAAACCGCCGGCAGAAACGCCGGACATTATCGTTATGCCGACGACCGACAGCGAGGACATGGAAGCTTCCGACGAGGAGGACGAAACCGAAGGTGCCTGTGGATTTCGCGATACCTACGAGGACTTTGACGTCTTGTCGGCCTCGCAGATAGTCATGAAGAACGTCAGCAAGACGGAACAGTTGTTGACGGTTCAAGATCCCGAGGATGGAATCAGCGACAGTCACACCGATATGGAAGACTTCGAGTAGACAATGAGATTCGATTTGAGAAGCGATTTTTTCAATTTATATACCTGTTGGTCTTGCTTATGCGTTTTGGGATCCGAAGGTTTTATGATAGCAGGTATCCGGTTGAGTAGTTGAACTATGGTTCTTTAGAAGATCGATAAAGAATGAGAGCAACATCGTGAAAAATGTTGTGTATTTTTTTTCTAAATCAAGAAATAAAATGTATCTGGATACAGAAATCATGTTTAATTAAAAAAAAATGTTCAGTGTTCAATTGTCAAAAAAATTTTACAACGTCTTATTACAAAGATCTTTATTCCTAGACTTGAAGAACTTTAACAGGTTTTAGAAAGTTACTTGTTTGTAAGAAGTATAGTTTATTAATCAATTTCTTAAATGAAATTATCAAATTCTTAAAAAGACATTTAAGTCATTTCTGTTCTACAGATCTAAGTATAAATTACTGATTAACAATGTTTATAGTATACTAAAAACTTTTAACATTCTCGAAAAAATATTAAAATTAGACATTTAAAGTACAAAACAAAATTACTTGAAATTCAATGTCCAGCTATTGTGCATTTTTATTTAAAAAACTAAATTTATTAGGAGCACATTTTGAGTATTTGAGAAACGGTACACGTGTTAATGAAATTCAGTTAATTTATTTTTTTAAACAAAAATAATAATTTTTCACTTTTTAATTGAATCATTTACTTGCAAGACAACGCGGTCTCATCTTGAGCGCACGTTCCTCTGTTAGCATTTTTAATAAAATATTAGGCAAGCAACAAATCATAGAATTTTTATCTTCGGTACGTTGACTATCGATCGATCAAAGAGTAAAATGGAAAAGTAACGAGAAATGCGTAGTTCTCAGTATGTTTCGGATCCCACTAAAGTTTCTTTATATCTTTCTGTTGCTTGCAGGCAAAACTGCTATCCTCGATATTATCAGAGGCAACAAAATGGGATAATAAACGCAATAAGTTTTACTAAAAGTGTCCGCATTTCACGCATCGTTACTAAATCAAATAAATATTATTATAATTGTATCACGAGACATATTTTAACATAATTATTCGTTCACCGGTAAATAAGAAGTGATTTTTATGGATATCTGAACTTAAAAATGTACAAGAACTAACACAATTTAAAACAATATATTATACATGTTGAGTAATTATACACAGATTATAACTATTGTTAAATCTTTATTCAAGAAATATGTTTTATCGGAACGTATGTATATACAATAAAAATGCATATGAATATATTTATTGTAAAAATATCGCTTGTATGCTACTGAATACTTATATAAATCGAGAATAAATAAATGCTGCTTTACTGCTTCTGAACCTCCTCCGAGACGCGTTTTACGGAGGATTTTTGTGAGCTTGCAGCCGTCAATGCAGCCAATCAACAAATGTTACTTTACATGTAAAAAACTTCTTAAACGAAATAAACGAGATTGTGCTGAAAATAATTGAGAGATTCTTATTTCAAAAATGCCAAATTGAATCATAAACTATAACAGGAGAATACGGTCATTACAAGTTAGAGTTTGTCAGATTAGAGAATGTCATAAATTTCACACATTTTTCATATTAGCAAACTATTGTTTAATAACAATTTAGTAGCCTCATAATTAGAACTTAGTTACATGCCATTAGGTAGAAGCGCACATCTCTTTCTTCGTAAGAAATTACAAGTAAAAACATTCGCATTAGGACATTAAATAAACAAAGTGGCATGTGAAACAGTAATGTAATATAACAGAATGATGAACTTCTTTTTGCTTGTTTTAGATGCTGTTGGTAGTCTGCTAGCTCAAAAAGAATTAGTAGACGCTAGTTATTCCGCACAAGATGATCAGCTTTCGCCACCGGCCGTCGACAAGAAAACTTATTCGGAGAAGCGCCGCTTCTGGGAGGATATGGCGCGAAGTAAACGCGAAAGTTTCCAACGGAGCGAATCCGAAGTGTCTCACACTTCTCAATTGACTTACCACGATAGTGACAGCGAATGTTTGAGTGAAGTACAAGAACGCAGTGAAGCTGAAATCGGTCCCGGAAGTCCAATGGACGCCGGTCCAACAGTCGATATGTCCGAGTGTACCGTTGCGGAAAAGGCGCACTACTTCGAAGAGCAGATACAAAAGGAAACGTCTGCGGCAAGAGGTTCACTCAAGAGCCAGTCGTCTTCGGAATCTGCGAGAGTTGCCGCAGCTAGACTGTCAGGTATTTCCATGTCAAGTGAAGATGATAGATCACTAGAAGCTTTCGAAGAAACGGAAAGATTGATTGAGGAGAGAGTCAAGCAGGAAATGGGCATCAAACCAGATAAAGTCGAGGTTAAAACGTGGGAGGAAAGAAAAACTGAGAAGAAGGATAACGTTACAGAGAAAGGCGAAAAGCGGAAAAGTAAAGAAGAGAAGGGATTGCTTGATTTGAAACTTGGTATTAAAGAAAGTAAAGAAAAAGAAGATTTGCCAAAGAAAGACGTACGGAGGAAAAGTAGAGACGAGAAAGACTTGTTTGGAAGAAAAGAGGCTGCGCACGAAGACAAAAAAGATGAAAAACGGAAAAGTAAAGATGGAAAAGATTTATTTGGTAAGAAACAAGAATCAAAAGAAGAAAAGGAAACGAAACTTGAACACGAAAAGAAAGATAGCGAAAAGAAGACAAGTATTAAAGTCGAAGAAAAGCTACCTGCAAAGAGTAAAGTTGATATACCAGAGACTAAAAAAACAGATAAAGTAGACGCAAAAGCGAAAGCGCCTGCGAAAGTTGATTCTGATAAAGAAAGCAAAGCAAAGGCAACTAAAATGCAAGAAAATGTCACTAAGCAGCAAAAGGGTGCCGAATCGAAATCACCTGTCACAGCTGTAAAGTCTCCTAAACCGAAAGAGGAAACGTCACCAAAAGCAACTATATCCAAACAAAAGTCGAAAGAAGAATCTTCGCCAAAATCGATTCCTTCTAAGCAAAAGTCAAAGGAAGAGCCCTTTTCTAAATCGCCACCTAAAAGAGATAAAAAAGAAGAACCTTATTCAAAATCTCCTCCTAAAAAGTCTGATCACCTTTCAAAGTTTTCTCCCAAAGCGGAAAAGGTTGGATCTCCTAAAGCTCAACCAAAAGTTGATAAATCCAAAGAAACATCACCTGAAAAAACGATTCCAAAAAAAGAAGCTCCAAAGTCGCTAATTTCTAAAAGAGAAAAATCAAAGGAAGATGTATCTGTAAAATCTTTATCGAAAAGTGAAAAGAAGGAAGTTAAATCACCTTCGCCACCTAAGAGAGAAAAATCTAAAGATGAAATACCTAAATCACATATACCGCTCAGACAAAAGTCTAAAGATGAGTTTTCGGTAAAATCACCACCAAAAGAGGACAAACCATCAATACCTCCTCTCCCAAAAGATGCTATCTTAAAAGATACGCACATTGGACATGAAGAAAGTAGTACTACCTTAGCATTTTCTGACGTTAAGAAAACAGAAACTGTAATTATCACTTCATCAGTGCATTCTACTGTAAAACAAACATCACAACCAGAAAAGAAAGATCCCAAAGAAAAAGATTTACCAAAATCAGTGACAAAACAGGAAGACAAAGAAAAAAGAGACATCGATTTAACAACCAAATCTGCAACACCATTACCAGGGGATACGAACATTGCTAAAGTTCAACAGGTGTCAGAAGCATTAGAAGCACAAAACGTAGTTGAAAAACTAAAAACTAGCTCACAAAAAGAAGAGTTCTCCATGAAGTCTTCACTTGAAGATGGCAAACCGAAAGATACACCACCAGCCGGACCCCCAAGAGAAAAATCAATACCTGAAATACCAAAATCGATGATACCAGTTAAAGAAAAGTCAAAAGAAGAATTTACTCTTAAATCTTCATCTAAAGAGGATAAGGTGAAAGATGTACAGCTATCAGGACCAAAGCGAGAGAAATCAATTCCCGAGATACAAAAATCGATGATTCCTACGAGAGAAAAGTCGAAGGAAGAATTTTCTGTAAAATCCCCACCTAAAGATGATAAGTCAAAAGATGCATTACCAGCAGGCCCGGTAAGAGAAAAATCTATCCCAGAATTACCAAAGTCTATGTTACCAGTAAGGGAAAAGTCTAAAGAAGATTTCAAAGTAAAGCCTATGCCTAAAGACGATACGACGAAAGATGCAGCAGCTGTGGAACCAATGAGAGAGAAATCAATTCCTGAAATACCCACATCGATGATTCCTGTGAGAGAAAAATCGAAAGAGGAATTTTCTATGAAATCACCGCCTAAAGATGATAAATCAAAAGATATGCCACCTGCAGGCCTCGTAAGAGAGAAATCAATTTCTGAAATACCAAAGTCTATGATACCAGTAAGGGAAAAGTCAAAAGAAGAGTTTTCAATAAAATCACCACTTAAAGATGACAAGTCAAAAGATACAACAACACCTCTAGGTCCTGTAAGAGAAAAATCTATTCCTGACATATCAAAGTCTACGTTCCCACTTAAAGATGACAAACCAAAAGATATACCACCCGCAGGGCCAGTAAGAGAAAAATCAATTCCAGAGATACCAAAGTCTATGATACCAGTAAGAGAAAAATCTAAAGAAGATTTCTCAGTAAAACCCACATCTAAAGATGATACGTCGAAAAATGTGCCACCTGTGGGGCCGGTGAGAGAGAAGTCAATTCCTGAAATACCGAAATCGATGATTCCTATGAGAGAAAAGTCGAAGGAAGAATTCTCTGTAAAATCTCAACCCAAAGATGATAAACCAAAAGATACGCCACCTGCTGGTCCTGTAAGAGAAAAGTCAATTCCTGAAATACCGAAGTCCATGCTCCCTGTCAGAGAAAAATCGAAAGAGGAATTTTCTATTAAATTACTGCCTAAAGATAATAAACCAAAAGATACGCCACCTGCTGGTCCTGTAAGAGAGAAGTCAATTCCTGAAATACCGAAATCGATGATTCCTATGAGAGAAAAATCGAAGGAAGAATTCTCTGTAAAATCTCTACCCAAAGATGATAAACCAAAAGATGTACCACCTGCTGGGCCAGTAAAAGAAGAATCTATTCCTGGTATAACAAATTCCATGCTACCAGTAAGAGAAAAATCGAAAGAGGAATTTCATATTAAATCATTGCGCAAAGATGATAAACCAAAAGATGTGGCACCTGCAGCTCCTGTAAGAGAGAAGTCAATTCCTGAAATACCGAAATCAATGATTCCTGTGCGGGAAAAATCGAAAGAGGAGTTTTCTATTAAATCACCGCCTAAAGATGATAAATCAAAAGAGGTACCACCTGCTGGTCCTGTAAGAGAGAAGTCAATTCCTGAAATACCGAAATCGATGATTCCTATGAGAGAAAAATCGAAGGAAGAATTCTCTGTAAAATCTCTACCCAAAGATGTACCACCTGCTGGGCCAGTAAAAGAAGAATCTATTCCAGGTATACCAAAATCCATGCTACCAGTAAGAGAAAAATCGAAAGAGGAATTTCATATTAAATCATCGCGCAAAGATGATAAACCAAAAGATGTGGCACCTGCAGGTCCTGTAAGAGAGAAGTCAATTCCTGAAATACCGAAATCAATGATTCCTGTGCGGGAAAAATCGAAAGAGGAATTTTCTATTAAATCACCGCCTAAAGATGATAAATCAAAAGATATACCGCCTGCTGGACCAATAAAAGAAAAATCGAAAGAGGAATTTCATATTAAGTTATCGCAGAAAGATGATAAACCAAAAGATGTGCCACCTGCTGGACCAGTAAGAGAAAAATCTATTACTGAAATACCGAAATCAATGATACCTCGAAGGACACCTTCGAAGGAAGAATTTTCTGTAAAATCACCTCTAACAGATGTTACTAAAGGAAGTCCGCCTAGTGCTCCAAAGCGGGAAAAATCTGTTGGGGAAATTCCAAAGTCAATGATACCTCGGAGGACTCCATCGAAGGAAGAATTTTCTATAAAATCTCCTCCAACAGATACATCTAAAGAAAGCCCGCCTAGTGCTCCAAAGCGAGAAAAATCAGTCGGAGAAATTCCAAAGTCAATGATTCCACGAAGGACACCTTCAAAGGAAGAATTTTCTGTAAAATCTCCTCCTACAAATGGTAAAACTAAAGATACTTCTATTGCTGGTCCAAAGCGTGAAAAATCTATTGGCGAAATTCCAAAATCTATGATACCTAGAAGAACCCCGTCAAAAGAAGAATTTTCTATCAGATCTCCACCGTCAGAACGAGTTGGTCCTAAACGCGAGAAGTCTATCGGAGAGATTCCTAAATCTATGATACCTAGAAGAACCCCGTCAAAGGAAGAATTTTCTATCAGATCTCCTCCGTCAGAACGAGTTGGTCCTAAACGCGAGAAGTCTATCGGAGAGATTCCTAAATCAATGATACCTCGGAGAACCCCATCAAAAGAGGAATTTTCTATCAAATCTCAAGATTCTCCACCCAGTATAAAGCGTGAAACATCCAAAGGAGACATTAAGTCTACGATACATAGGAGACAAGCATCAAAAGAAGAATTCCATCTTAAGTCACCTCCAACGCGTCAGAAATCGAAGGATGAGCTACCTTCTAGTTCAGCTCCTAAGAGGGAAAAAACTAAAGAAGATATATCTGGAAAAAAAGTTTTGCCAAAACGTGAAAAATCTAAAGACGAAATCCCAAAATCAACCTTTGCACAGAGGCAAAAATCTAAGGAAGATATTTCCTCTAAGGTAGCTCCGAAAAGAGAAAAATCAAAAGATGACATATCAGCAAAATCGTCTTTAAAACGTCAAGATTCAAAAGGAGAACAGTCTCCAAAACCGACTGTTAAAAAAACTGATACTACAACGAAAACAGGACCTAAACGAGAAGGATCAAAAGAAGAATTACCATCTAAATATGCCATTAAACGACGTGACTCCAAAGAAGAATCTCCAAAATCAAGTGCAAGGAAAACTCCGGACTCCTCTTCCAAAATTACTCCGAAAAGAGAAAAATCAAAGGAAGAATTACCAAAATCCACAATTGCAAAACGTCGAGATTCTAAAGATGAATCACCTAAACCTGTAATTAAACGTGCAGGAACATCAAAGAGTTCTGATTCTACATCATCAAGTTCAAAGAGCGATATATCTTCACCGAAAACTACAGATAAATTTGGAAAAAAAGAAGCCCACGCAAAAAAAGGATTTGAAACGGTTACAGTGACGAAAAGACAAAAGAGTGAAGAAGTGACAACTCAAGAATATGAAGAACGAACGAGAAAGCAGAGAAGTGAATCTCAAGTGTTTTCAGGAACATTTACTGGGGATCCAAAAGAGGCCTTAAAGCTTTTGGAAGATACGAGTGCCTTAAAAAATGCTGACTTTGTGACAACTGGTAGTGTAGTCACATCAAAAGTCGACCACAAAGCTACAACGTCGTTAGAGAAAAAAGAAGTGAAATCATCAGAAATAGATACAGGAGATCAAAAAATTATTGCTCACGAAGAAAAGGAAGATGTTCAAAAGAAAGAAACCTCAGACTCACATTTAACGAAACATTCGTCCGACGAAAAAGTTGAAGAAAAGGAGAGTAAAATTAAAGAGACATCTTTAAGTAATACGCAGAAAACATTAATAAAGTTAACTGATGATTTTGAAACTATTGAAGCTTCAGCTTTACAAATGGGCAAAGATACTGAACATAGTATTAAAAGTAGATCTGTAGAAGATGATAAAAAAATTGTTACAACCGAGGAAACTGCGCAGTCATTAAAAGATAGTGCGGTGGCAGCTCGCGTTAAGTTAGAGAAAGATCTTCAAGATCCAACGTTAAAGAAAGATGATCTTGGAAAAATAGTAGAAAAATCTACTTTCCAAGAATACGTTACAGATAGTTCAAAAACGTTTGATGTTAAAGAAGATATAAAATCGAAAATAGATACAACGACAAAAGATGCTTCAAAAATGATTGCTGAATCTGATAAAGTAGCTGGTACAAGTTCCTTTGGTTTAGAGCAGAAAAAAATATTATCCCCAGAAAGTGGGACTTTAGAATCTGAAGTTTTTCACGATGAGCTCGCAGATGATTTAACTAGGAAATTTGAAAGCATTATGAGGAAGTCGATTGAAACAGAAAGAGATGTCTCAAAAATTCTGGAAGATCCACTTGAGTCTGGGTTACCTCATGACAGTTCGAGTGTCAGTATAAGTGAAGATATAACGAAAGATGAATCCTCTTCGTTCCATTTATCATCGTCTCAGGCAAAACTACCAGAAAAAGATATAACAATGAGTGCGAGTAGTATGTCCGAACAGATTGAAGAACTTGATGAAAATGATGCTCGACAAAAGGCGTCTACGACAAATGTTCAAGATATATTAGGATCTAAAACTATAGTTGAAGGGAAATTTATATCAGAACTTTCTGGAGCTCGAGTTCTAGAAATTCTAGAACCAGAAAATGACAGTCAATCCAGGCAAGATTCCATGGATGTTTCTTCAATCGAGATTGACGAAGTGAAATTTTCATCCGGCGCTCATGATTTTCCCCTAAAGGAAGAGATTTTACACGAGAGTCCAGCTGTTGACTCATTAGAAACTTTAGAGCGAGATGTTACTGTGAGTTCAGCTACGTGTTCAGAAGATACGACGAATATAGATTATTCTTTACCGCAGGATAGTGCGAAGAAACAAGATTCTGGCTTGCAAAAAATCCCCATAAGAAGAAGAACTGAAAGAGATTCATTTGAAATTGATAGTCCACCTCTAGTCTCACCAAGATTAAAAGTCAAAGAATTAGAAATCAAGCCAGTGGACTGGATGATCGGTGATGAAAAAATAGAAGTTTCAGAAACTCTAGAACCATCTCAAGCATTTGATAAAGAACTCGATGAGTATCAAAAACAACAACAACAACAACAGCAGCAAGCAATCGACAGTGGAGTGATAAAGCAGTTTGAAATTCCACGCATAGAAGAGACTCAATCATCTTCTTTTGATGAACCAGAGCTAGTAAAACTGGCTATGAAGCCGAAATTTACTGTGATTCCAGTAAGTGAACAAGATTTAGAAATAGAGAAAGAATTGGTTGAAAATAAATTAGATATTAGCTGTCAAGAATTAATGGATACGCTTCAAAGAGAGTATGAAGCTAAAACTCCGACTGATGACAGATTAGAAGAAATGGCCGCCAGGTCCTTTCAATTTATGACAGTAGATGACGATGAAGATAGTTTTGATTATGATAAAGAAAAATATGATGCTGAAGGAAAAGAGTTTTTTGAAGCTAAACACGAAGAAAGTTTCAAGTTCACCGATATGCCTTTAGAAACTAAAACTGCAGTTAATGTTATAGAAGGAGAACAGTTTATGAGATTAGATGATCCCTTGAAGTCAAGTAAAACTGTTAGTGATTCTAAGGGAAGTGAATTAATGCAACTTTATGAAGAGCAATTTCAAGAAACTATAGATATAAAAGATAAAGATTTGAAAGCGAAAGGTGATATTGGAGATAAAAAATCTGCAGATGTTCAGAAAGAAGCACAAGAGAAAACATCCACCGTGGTTGATAGTAAGTTAGCAGACAAGAAGGTATTAGATTTGGAAGAAAAAACTAAAGGAACAATTAAAACTCTTGATAAATCCGCAGAAGATAAGCAAGACATGAAAGATAAGTGTTCTTACGACTTGGACAATCTGGAACAACGACCGGAACCTTCTGAAATGTTACTTAAAATGGACGAAAAAAAGACTGAAATTGAGAGTAAGAAGGATGACGTTCAATTATTATCATATAAGACTTTTGATCCAGAAGAAACGAAAAAGCATGAAGAGCCTCACGTAGAAAAGGGTTCTTTAAAACCAACGAAAGCAGACTTTCACAAGGAAGGAAAATCCGACCTGAGATCCAAGGGTTGGGATGATCACAAGCGCACATCAGAAAAACGCGACAAATCGC
This sequence comes from Ormyrus rosae, assembly GCA_035047165.1. Taxonomy (NCBI): domain Eukaryota; kingdom Metazoa; phylum Arthropoda; class Insecta; order Hymenoptera; family Ormyridae; genus Ormyrus; species Ormyrus rosae. Next base: position 10,004,659 of record JAWWML010000032.1, read on the forward strand.
ATTTATCGCACCAAGAAACCAGTCCGTATAAAGTAAAGAAGGAAGATTTTCAAAACGTCGACATGAGCTCAAGATATGCCATTACAGTTTTAGATCAAGTCGTAAAAAAAGAAATAGCCGAAGTAAAAGAGAACCTTGAAGCAGCGAAACAAGACCTCATAGAAGAACTCAGTGAAAACAGCGAAACGGTCATTCAGATCAAAGACTCGCCGTCCGAGTTTCAGTTTAAAATCCAACCCGAGTCAATCCCCAACGAGCTACCGTTCCTTTACAAAGCGCCTTCCCTCGAGAAGGTCAGCGACGCTGAAAATCTTTCATCCTCATCTTCCCCCATTGCCAAGCCCCGCAGACACGCAGAAGTCGCCCGCGACAAGGAGGAGAGCTCGTCCGAAAGCAGCTCCGCGGAGAAGAAACTGTCCGACAAGGATCTCAGCAAGACTTCCATCATCGTAGAGAGCGAGTCCGACAAGAGCTCCCAGCGGGAATCGAAGGACCTCTTCGAGTCGTTCTCCTCGTCTCCAAAAGCAGTCAGCCGGTCAGGTTCCGACGCGGAGGGAACCGCCAAGGACGAAACGTTCTCGCTGCAGCCACCTCAGCCGGCGCCGCGACGCCGTCAGAAGCCGGCTCGCGGCCAGCACCGTCACGTCACCTCCGAGAGCGAGGCCGACGTGTCGAGCAGCGGCGAGAGCAACTACCACTCCTGCGAGTACGAGAGCGGCAGTCGACCGACTTCCTCCGACGTCGAGGCTCTACAATCCGCGGCTCATCCCAGTTCCTCGGAATACGAGACGGCGATGATGTCCTTTGAACACTCGTCCTCGAAAGCCACTTCGCAGGATTATCATACGGCGTTGAATACGCTCAGCTCGAGAGAATCGATGAAGTCTCTGAACTCGTTGAGCTCTGGTCAGATGGGTAGTATAGACAGTACCAGCGAGATATCGGAAACGCTCATGGCGTCCGAGCCCGAGATGGATAAAGACGAGATCGACGAGAATTTGGAAAGCGCACTGGACGACGACATGAAGACGTCCAATTGCGCGTCGGAGGATGAAGGAGGCAAACCTTTCGACCTCGATCCGGACGTCCCTTGCATGATGAAACGTTCTAGCGAAATGATCTTCAGCGAAGTGGTGAGCCTGAAGAATTTTAATTAAACTTTTACATTTTCAAAAGCCATTATTTTGTTCAATAAATTCGATTACGTTCCTGTTTTTAGATCAACACAGAATCGTCAAGCGAGGGAGCGAAGGTACATTCTAGGCCGAGCGATTCTTCAACTCTGACAGCGGAAACAGCACCTCTGCTAACGACTGCTTTAGATTCCATCGACACCTCCAGCCAAAAGATCGAGGAAAGCAAGAAAGAGGAAAGCGCCGAACCAATTGAAACTAGTCAGGCAGTCTCGAAGCAGCCAAGCGAGACAGTGGACGAATTATCCTCGAGTTTATCAGAGCCAGCCGAGCGAAAAGACGAGAGCTGCTCGTTCGAGCCGGATTCCTTGGAGGCAAAGTGCACCCCGATGTCCAGTATCGACGACGAAAATCCAGAGGGCAACGAGAGAGGCTCCGGACTGACGCTGCAGCAGCAATTGAGCATGACGTCCTCGTCGATGTCGGGTGTATCGCTGGAAACCGTCATTGAAAAAGAGACGGACCGGCAATCTCCCGACAGCGATTCTTTTGAACTGGTCGACAAGCCGGATTTGATAGATGACTTTGTCGTGGTCGAAGAAGTCGGTCGGGAAGCTGAAGAATTTGATACCGAAGGTGAGTCTTTCTATTGATTTAAACTAGCTAATTTCGTCATAAAAATCCACTAATCATTAACGTCTCCGAACAAGGTAAGGGAATCCGCATCAGCTCGATGTCCTACACGAGCAGCAAGAACTACGACCGCGAAGTGGAGAACCTCATAACCGAGAAGCCGGAGGAAAAAGGGCCAGCATCCTCGACGCGCAGCACGGCGGACCTCTTCGACTTCGAGTCCGAGGAGAGCCCACCCCAGGCGTCCGGCGACGACCAGTACTCCCAGTCCTACTCCGACGACGAGCAGTACAACGAAGGCGGCAAGAAATGGATAGAGATGCAGTTCCAGCAGAACGAGAACCGCCTCTACGATCTCGAGTACGAGCGAGGCCCGCTCGAGGACATAAAGGAGGAGGAGGTGACGGACTTCGAGGCCGGCAGCAGTCGATTCGGCAGCATCGGCAGCCAGAAGGAGTCGATCGGCAGCATCGGCAGCATGCGCGGCAGCTTCGGCAGCACTCCCGACAACTACGACTCCCTCACCGCGAAGCGCTTCTTCAAGCCGACGGACCACGACAACGTCTCGCTCAGCTCCCTCCAGGAATTCGAGAGCCTCGAGAACGCCGTCGCACTCGAGAACGCCAAGAGGCGCGAGCAGCAGCAGAGCGGCTCCCAGGACTCGTCGAGCAACGGCAGCCTGCCGCGGAGGTACCTGAGCAAGTCCGGCCACGGCGACGACATCTCCCTCTCCTCGGTGAAGGACTTCGAGGTACTCGAGAAGGCCTGCAAGGAGGCGCATCTCATCGAGCTGAGAGCCCGGGAGGAGGAGGACCTGCTCGACCACGAGAGCCCGGAGAACAGGTACAAGCTGGAGAGCCTCGCCAGAGCCAAGGCCGAGAGCCAGGAGAGCGCCGCCGGATCGTTCAATCCCAGCACCTCGGGCAGCGACGACTACGAGAAGAGGATAAAGGAGATCGACGAGATCATCAGACTGGCGCAGGCGAACGTCGAGAAGATCGACCGGCACGACGACACGACCGAGGACGTCTCGCAGATCGAGCTTACGGACTCGGCCGACAAGCCGCCCGCGCCGATCATGGTTTACGCCTCGGAAACTATTATGACCGTTTCGCAGAGTGAGTATACAATAAATTTGCGCTCGGTGCGCAGAGACATTAACATTTTTCCATCCGACTTATAAAGTCACAGAGCCGACGCGAGAGACGATCGAGGCGAACATCATGGAGACGAGCACGGACTCGCTGGAGCTGGAGGGGAACGGCGGCAGGAACTACAGCGTCATGTGCCGGAGCTCGGACTCCCTCGAGCTCAAGACGACGCTCGATTATCCGTCGCTGAGCTCGGACTCGCTCAACAACGTCAAGGACGCGGAGAAGGAGCAGGAACGGCCGTTCGGCGGCATCAGGCGGATCTCCTCCGACAGCCTCGAGCTTCCTGTGCTGGAATCGCAGGACGCCGACAAGGAGGGAAAGGGAAAGCAGCCCAGCACCAGTCAGAGTTAGATTTCGATGCTCAACGAAAATGTTATATCGATCGTGAGATATTGCCTTTTTTTACCTAATAATTAAATTCGCAGGAAATATTTAATGTAATAAAGTTGCTAGAAAGTCGCTTTGGTTACTTCTTACACAGTTAAATAATGTCGAGAGTTTGAATCCAGTGGTCTCTGCCGTCAACATTTTTTATTAATAAAACAAAGCAACGTTCCGGCAAATAAAAAGTGCTCTTTTCAAGGTCTGAAAAAATATTTGTCCAAAACAAAAATTAATATAAAAATTCTTGTATACACTAAAAGTAAATTACAAAGTTAATTTACAAATAATTATCATGTGAATACTTATTCAATTTGCTACTCAACATTATTCAATTTTCACTAGTTTCTTTGTACTCATCAATTAATTTATACAACTTAATTAAAAACCAGAAATTATTACTACTAAAAAAAGTATTACATGTAAACATATTCCAAATAGTGTACTCAAACATTTAGTTAACTTGAACTCATTTATAAAATATAATAGTAAAACAGTTTACCATGTAATATAAAATACCGACTTGTTTGTACAAAGTACAAACAAACGTTCATACAAGAACACTTACAAAGCTAAATTTAATACTTACAATAGTTGCTCTGCAAAACACGACACGACATCGTCGTTTTTTTTTTTCAGATAATGGACCACGAGGTAAAAATGCAGTGAATATAGAAGAAAAAAGCCGCGGATTCTTGAACTTATCTAAAATAAAGAGTCTACGTCAGTCGAACTGACGCGTCGACGCGCCGAATCGCGCATATCAACGACGCAGCCCCTAGAAGCTAAATAATTAAGTCAGAGGGAGAAAGAGAAGAGAACGCGATTCTTTTTACCTCCGAAAATTTTATCGCGAGGCGTTTTCAGGATTTTAATAGGAATATCCTTTTCGTTTTTCTTTCATTTATTATCGACGCCGCCGCCTCCAGTTTCATTGATGCGAAATATATAGTTTATGAAGAAAGAAGACGGGGGAGGGAGTCGATCGTAAGTGTTCAAGATCTAATTAAAACGTGGTAAAATTTTATATATGTATAAATGGGATAACGGGAATGAAAAAAGTATTATTTACGAGAGTATAGAGAGTAGGGATCTCTTTCCGAAATTTTTAACGGAGCCGTTCTATATTCATTTGACCGCTGAATGAAACTGGACGTATACGAGAGGAAGGAAGGAAGGAAAAAAAAAAAAGAAAATATCGTGTATGTGTATAAGACTCGTTTATATAATGCATTTGCGCTTGTGCAGTTATTATCTAGACGCGAAGCTGATTATTAAGGAGAATTAAATAAATAAAACGTTACCGCTTCCCGCCGGCGCTGTGAAATGAAGGAGGAAGGGAACGAACGAGCCGAAAGACTATTGTATCCGCGATTATAAACAGTGCGATTGAGAAACAAGTTATTAAAAAGAAAAATGTTAAAAGAAAAAAAAAAGAAAAAAAAAACAGTGTAACGTACGTACAATAATCATTTTTCGATGTATTGCCCGTTCTTTTATTAGGCGAGGGATTTTCAGCGAATCGATCTCGAATAACGATAAATTTAAAATAATGGTTAAACTCAATAAAAGTACACGAGCAGGGAAACGAAACACACACACTTAATTAAGAAAAAGGAAAAAAAAAATGGGTCGCTCCCAATCGCTTGGCCGTTTTATTCTCAATGTTTCATACGACACTATGAATTGCGTTTGTAAATCGTCATGTTTTCGGAATGCTATTTGTATGTTCTCAAGTTGTATAATAATAGTGCTGTATTAAAAATGGCATGTTTTATAAGCATTTCAAAATTAGGCTTTACTTTCATTTCTTTCTTGTACCTTTTATCCTCCGTCCCTTCAACATTATTACATATTTTGAACATTATTATTATTATTATTATTATTTTTTTTGTAAAATACGTTACATTTTTTGGTTTTTGTTTTAATCTTAAGAGAAGCTATAATAAAAAATATAAATTAATTATTTATTTAAATATTATTAAAATTTGTATACAAAACTTTATTGTTACCGCTTTCTTAACTTCCTACAAACTATAAAAAACTTGTATATTAATCAGTGATTTATCAAATTTTTTCAGTTACGTTCCTACTTTTAAGAGTATGTTTCACTCTAATATCTTGAAATATTATTATATAACGATTATAATTATTTAGAACAAATAACAGATAAACTAATTAAGAGGTAACTAAAACAATAAAGATTTTTTCTAAAAAATCTTATGGCTCCATTTCGATTAATCGCATCTCGGATTGAGAGTGCAAGCCTTTGCTTTTATTCGCGCGTCCGTTAAGAGAATTTAGATCAACTAACCATGAGTTGTTTACATAACTCTGATAATGATATACAAATAGTTTTGTAATCGACGTTTTCTAAGGCACAATATTCATAGAATTTGTTAATTGTTGAGTTAATTGTATATAAAACTTGTAGCAAAAATATATAAATATTTTCTTGTTTCAAAAAACTAGAGTTTAATATTGAAATCTAAGTTATTTGACAATGGAGTTAGGATATTGCTTACTGGCCCTGTAAATGCATTAAATTCTATAAGCGTTCGAAAATTTGTACGTTTTTCTGCCATCAGGTTCCAACAACTCATCTGCAAACAAAGAATATACAAGTAGAGCTCGTAACGAAGTTCCGTTAGGCGATAGTTTTCTAAAAGAAAAATCTCTACGCGCAAAGCTTCGAAACTCCCGAAAGAGCAAAAAACTCTCCTTACCTACAAACGAGCTCGCGGTACGGGCGCCTGGCGGGCTTTTCTCTCTCGATCGGAGTTGGACTCGCCGGCTACGAGACCGAGCACACAATATCGGATCGTCGAATCGGGGCTTCGGTTAATCTCGCCGGGCTACCTGATCGCCCGGAAGAGCTCGTGGAGCCAGAGGCAGCAGGACGCGACGTACAGCCAGGCGACGAGGGAATGCTGAGAGGCGCCCAGGTAGCACAGGTAGCCGAGGCAGCGCGACAACTCGAGCAGGCTCGCGAACGACGATTGGTCGAAGAGCAGGCCGATCGTCGTCAAGGCGCAGACGTTGTTTATTATCATCGCTATCGAGTGCCGGCTGTACGAGTCCTGGAAATATGCGATGGCCAGTTTTAAAGGCTTTTAATGATTCGCTGAAATTTTTCAGCTGAAATTATCTCTATCGGAGAAACAAAAGTCCCTTGTCCTGAGTTTTTCACAATTTTCGGAACGTAACGAAAGACTTGAAAAAAAAAACTATAATGTTATTAATACAGATACACATGATTTCATCTCGATAAGTTCGTTGATATACTAATTATATATGTAACAAATTTTGCAAATTGAACAAAAAGTGACAAGATGCTTTACCGCGGTATAAAATCAAAAAAAATAGCTTACAAATAATCTCCTTTAATTTACAAAAGATGAACTCCATTAAAAGCCGCGACGCGCAGAAATAGATCCAGCGTAGAATTATTAATTACATAAGAATGAAAACAGTTTTAGAAGCTATAGAAGCCAGATACATTGTACTTACGGGTTTTTCATCGTAGAGCTGGAGGTGAGTATAAATTACAAGGCAAAAATGCAGCACGATGTAACAAGACTGCCAAGTGGGTATCCGCGGATCGTACTTAATCCGAGATGTGACCTGAAATTTTTTTTTTTCCAGATTAAACAGTGTTTACGCAACGAGTCAGCCGCGCGGTATTATCTTTAGCCCTCTAAAAATAGAACGAACAGGATTCCTATTATTTAACTTATTTTTATTCGGTTACATAAATCTCGTAACATCGGCAATTACCTACGAAATACATATAAGTATAAAATAAGCATTTATGACGATAAGCCGCGTAATTATTCGGTCGGTTTATTTATGCATTCTAATGGCGTCGAGTTTAAAATTTAAATGCCGATTATATAAAACAACAACAACAATGCCGATATCTTTGCAACCCTCGGCATTTTTCCGAACGAAAGCCGGCTTTCCGGCGGCTTGTAAATCGTTAATTTGCTCGTTAAGCGACACCGGCTGTTAATTACTTATATACTTTACATATTTACCGCACGAAAAACGCTCGTATTCGGATTGGATTTCGCTAAAGTCCGCGACGTCGCGCGCAGTCGAGTCGAGATTTACGACCTCGCGCGGTTACATAAAAAAAGAAGAAGAAAATTGCGATGCGATTACGCACGTTTACAGTTGTTCGAGAGACATTATAAAATGTACGAGTGTGCCGTCGAGGGCGTTTTCGTTAATGAATTCCTGCGACTGAAGTCGAGTCCGGTTTTTCGAAGGATGATTATAAAGCGCTCGAATTCGAGGGGAAGGGGCAGGATAAATGGCCTAGTTTTTTTTTTTTTTTAATCACGTGTCACCGTTTCAAAAATGAATTTGACATTCCAAAATTTTTCTACTGACTTTAGTTTACGAAGCTTGCGCGAAACATTTTTTTGGCCAAGAAGTCTAAGAAGTGGCGGTGTCACGACAGTCAGTGTTATTATTTTTTAAATTATAATAAATTATTCTTTAATGTCAAATTTCGCCAGTATGAAAGGATTTATTATGGCCCTCAACGCCTGCAAACGTTTTCTTTCTCATTGAAAAGGATCTGGATGAATTGTTTCAATCGTTTTTTATCCAATTATTGCACTTTCTTGCCCATTGTTGATACTCGTATTCGCTAGCAATAAACTTGCAAACAGAAAAATTGATGAAACCTAACGTTATGTCCGCGAAAAACCGGTTTATTTATGTTTTGTTTTCAGCCATTACATCGCCGCCGAGGAGCAGAGCTGACCACAAGAACAGCAAGTCGATGAGATACGTTACACCGGCGATGATAATTAGTCTCGGACCGGTCGATTACGATTAATGAATTGTCCCCGTCACTTGGAACGGTTCAATAAAGCGTTTAATAAGATATATTTTGATTTAATTTACATCTCAAACGATCTCGAAAGAACGACAGTCGATGAAAATCTATTTTTATTTTTTTCGCAGGAATGTGCAAATCATCGATGTGCAAAATAGTGCAATTTAACCCGTCGACGAAGTGCAGATAAAGCTCGTTATTACAGTAATTCCTGCTTTGCCTGGTTTTTTTAAATATTAATGAAGTTAAAGGACGCCGGGCATTAAATTTTCATTGAATTTTCGTTACGTAATTTTGCGATGAAGCGATTTTTTTTTTTTCGGCGAAATTATAAATCGCTGAAAAGGTTATAAGAGTTATGTTCACTGCGCGACGTTAACGTCAGCTGAATTGAATGAGATGTTTACAGAGATAATTTACGAAGTTATTAGCTGAAATTATTTTGCATATTTTCATAATATAATGACTTCATAGCTTGTAATTTGCCTTGGCAGTGAATCTATTGACTGAAAATTAATGACAGATTATTAAACAGCTGCAACTTATATAAAACTTAAAGGCTGTGCAATCGAGCGATAGAAACTCTTGGAATAAAACACATTTAAATACATTGCGCTTTGTATGTATCTTTTAACTCGGCAATAGTCCTTCATCCCCTAATTTATAAAATACGACTGGAAGGCAAAAACAACTGCCCTCTCGAGACGTACGTTATAATTCGAAAAGGTAACAGAGACAAGGTCAGAACTAGATTTTGACCCCGGCAATGTAACCGCTTGCAAGCTCGAAAGCTCGCCTGCTCACACCCCTTTCCTATAAATCCTATAAATATAAAAGGCGCAAAATCCGAAGGCCTCTCGGAAAAGCGGATATAGCTCATGCGCATGACTTACGTTCACTTTGAACTCGTCGAGGCCGAGGCGCGGGAGGCCGGGCTGCCAGCTCGGGCCCTTCCAGTACACCGCCAGCTTGTCTCTCAGGTTTCCCATCTGCAGGCTACGGCCGATCATCGAGCAGGCGTAGAACACCTGAGAAGGCACATTACGATATGTATCGCTTCGCTTTAGGCGAGAGATTGAGAGATTTCGTTACAGGGGGGGAAAGTTATAAGACCCGCGCGCTCGGGAATTTGCGAGCCCTCTTTTTTTTTCGGTAAGACAAGCTGGACACGGGAGAGGTTTTTTGTGATGCAGGCTTGTTATTGTACTTGTGAATAAGAATTTATTTTCGTTAAATTAAATAAGATCAGATCTAGTTGGGATGATTATCAATATTGAGATTGTGTAACTAAAATTTAAAATTCTATTTTTACATTAACTGTATATTAGGTAATTGGAATATTTAAATTTTTCATTGACACAAGTAGAGTTTCTACTTTAAAAATCATTTTATGAAGGAATCGATTACCAAGTTACTTATAGGCTTTCAATGAAGCGACTCCTACAACGGCTGCGAATGACATCTAATTTTTTGCCAGATCAAAGCATCTGGTATATAAGATCAATTTTCCAACGTTACATAAAATTCATGTTTTCTCTTTTTTTTTTTTAATATTCTCGAACGCTTCTAAATCATTTCATCTCTGCCTATCTGTTCATTAACAGATCCTAATTTTAGAAGAGGATAAAAATTATTACATGATCTTGTTGCTTTGAGATTGAAATATCGCATTAGCATCCTCTAATGAATTTATCAATTAGCCATATATCCATTTAGATAAAAATTTATCAACGATCATAGGAGTCTGAAAAAAGGAATATATTTATTGGAACTCTGTATGGTATCGCGAAAATCCTGGATGAATTTCATCATTTCGCGCCAAAGTTCTTAATCATGAATATAAATTTTTCATTACCTAAGTAAGAAAACAGATCTCATTAAGAATTGCTACCGTTTGACGAGAGATACTGCAATTTTTTTTTACAACCCGCCATTCAATTTATGAATATTCTAACGAATCTCGGAACGTTTAAAAGCTAAAAAAATTTTTTTAAATACTAGAAAAGGCTTGGAATTTACCTGCAAGTACAGTGGATTATAGGTTTGCGGACTCACTACGAGACCGTAGATGATTTCTTCTTTAGGCCTCTCTTCGACGAAAGTACCGAAAATTCTGTCCCATATTATCAATACGCCACCGTAATTAGTGTCCAAACAATATAAATTACAACCTGCGACAGAAACAATTTTTAAAATCATTTATAAAATTTTAGCACATGAATTTTCAATTTTAAATCGAATTCCTTCGATGCGCACAAGAAGCAATCGACATGTCAGTCGAGGCTCGACGATTGCAAAATTACATAAACGCCAAGAAAACAGACATCTTCATTTCCCCTCCGATTACTTCGGTAGCTCGTTAAACCGGCTAAAATCGCGGCTTCTCCCCGTTAAAAGATCCTCGCGATCGTCAACTTGACGTCGAGGGACAAGGAAGCATGTGTTTTTCTTCGTCGACCGTAAGACAGGCAATTCCTCATTCGCGTCTCGGACACACGTCGCGGGAGAGAGATAATTCATTGTTGCGGCTACCGATGCGCCGCTTGATTAATAATTCACGAGCCGCGAGAGCCTCTCTCAGTCACCGGACTCTGCGTCGCTCTTTATTTGCATGAGGTATCAAGGAACTCGATTACGGAAACGCATATATATAGATATATATATGTGTGTGTTTGTGTGCTCGAGAGGAGAGACAAAAAGCCGCGTTGCATAATTGGCAGGTGCCGGAGAGATACGCATTTGTTGACGCTTCTTTTTTTTTTTTGTTACGTCGCGGAGGATATTCAGCGAGGCTGCGGGCTTTATCTCCGCGAGTTGGCGCTTTTGAACGACGAAGAATTGGCTTTTTTTTTTTAAAGGAGCTTCGAGAACGGGTAGGCAGTAAATTTCGCGAGTCTTGAAGCGCGCAAATATTAAGCGCTTCGCGGCTCTGCATTCGTTTTCAAGGATCTTTTCAGAGAACCGCGGAAAAATAGTACTTTTCTGTCGCTCGTTGCATTCTTACATAAACCACCCCGGCGGAAAATTGTCTAGCTTCTCAATGTGGTTTCTTATAAGTCGTTTAGTTTGATAAACTTGGTATCTTATTATTATAATTTTTAGCTTTTCTATCGATTATTAATGAAAGTACGCGAAAGTTGCTCGTTTTCTTCAAACATTCGAGTCTCTCAAAAAAAAACTATTTTCATATCAGAAAATCAAGCATTCCTCATTTAAATCCACAGCGTACGTGCACTTTAATTACCCGAAAACGAAGCATTAAGAAAAACAAGAAAATTCTTTGATCGAACTCGTTAAAAAGACAAAATGCGAAAAGGCACGAAGTCGCGGTAAGCAGAGGCTCGCCGACGCTTCCGTTGAGCTTCGTAAATTAGAGGCGGCCGCTCTGCGTTTACTCCGCGCTGCAACTCTGTGCACTCACCGTGATGGACTCGATGGTGCTTCGGCGTGTTGAAGATCCACTCGAGCGGGCCAAGGTCGTCGATGACCGTCGTGTGGATCCACAGCTGGTAGATGAGGTTGAATTGGTGGTGGGCGACGAAGTGCGACGGCGGGATGAACAGCGCCAGCGGCAGGTAGAACATCTGGGGATTTTTTTGAAAAAGGATTTTTCTACGGAACGAGTCGAAAAGAGGGCTTTTAATGAATAAACGTCTGGATCTTATATTTTACAGTCTTATACTTTAGTTTTTGTTCAATCGTATTTGACAAAACGTCGTAAGTCAGTATACTTTAACGACGAAAGTTGAAAAAAAAAACATTCGTCGAACGACGGCGATAATATATACCTCGTGAATTCAAGCAGAAATAACCCGAGTCTCAAGATATCCCCGTTCAAGCTCTATTCTTAGTCGGTCTCGATCTTTATTTTTTTTTTTAAATCGCCCTAACGGTAATCCCTCTCCGGTCGCTCTATTAAATCCCGCAAAAACAAATGGTCCGCCGTATCAATATCCTCGCGCGAGCGAACCCAATCCCGTCTCGTCTTACGGAAAGGGTCGCGCGAGAGATCGGTTTCGCGGCGATCGAGGCGTCACCGGATCTAATATATATCTGTGTGCGTAACTTACGAAGCTGCACCACTGCTGGAGAATCGACTGGCGCAGCCCGACGACGAGATTGAATTCCTCGCTGCTGTGGTGCACCTGGTGATGGGCCCAGAGGAACAGCACCTCTGCAACGGAGAACGCAGCGGGAATTTACTGAGCGCGGTTTTGCCTTTCAACGGATATATGATGGCGCTTTTCTTTCTCTAACTGTCGACTGCTCGGCGTATTTGATACATTAGGCGCCGTGTCGTATATTCGTTATAAATTCGTTTTTATCGAACGGGAGCTAAGCGGCGCGAGGGCAAAGTTCGTTCAGCAGCCCAATTATCATGTCGGGCTTGATCTTAATTTCTTGTAAATTAGTTACGACGAAAGGGCAACAAATTTAATTGCGTGCCGGTAGGCATAACCTAAATTCGATAATTCGGATTTTTTTTTTAAATAATGTCAATCTTATTCTATTATATTGGTAATCACGATTTTACGCGTACGCGCAAAAGAATTCGAAAAATAGCTTAGTTTAATCTTTAACAAGCAATTTCCACAGTTACTTTTGCAGTGCAGTCGAAAATTGGATCCTTTTAATTTAATCTTGCCGAGAAGAAGAGTGCAAGATAATGTATTTTTTCATATAAAAATAAGTATTAACTTTACGAAGGGTCATTGCGTTCTACTCCTGAATTTCCTCATTGTGGAAAGAAGAAAAAGAAAAGCAATAGAGAATATAGCAATTTTTTAAAAGAACCGTACGGATTATTCGATTGAAAGGGTAACTGACCGTGATTGGCTCGATGCACCCAGTAATAGCAAAAGTCAACTCCGATAGCCGTAATGTACCAAGTCCATGGCGAGTCCCACTTCAAGTTCCATATCCGCAAGTGCTCGTAGATCAGAATGTAAGCGTAATATTCGGCCCCTCTGAACAGTATCCTGCAACCCAAGGAGGCCTCGTCAACGCAATATATATATTCGTACGTAAATTCCAATGCCGGCGCACGAAGGTGCCGACCTCCGTAAAATTGCCATTGGAAGAAAAAAGGCTGCTCGCGAAGGCACTTGAATTACGTAAGTTATCGTGTGTATATTCACGTTTCGGAGAAAACGGGAGCTTGCGACGATAATATAATTTTTGTAAAAGCAAGCGGAGAGCTGTTACCTACGCTTACCGTCCAGTTTCCTGCAGGATCCAGTGCGAGAGGGAGGTCACGTGATCGTTCAATCGGAGGCTGCTGCCCTTTTTCGCGTAGAGGATCGCGTTCTCCAGGGCGATCAGGACGAAGAACGAGAACCAGATCTGCGATCAAACGTCAATTTGGGCGGTTTTTAAAACGACGTGTATAATACAGGTGTTTGAAAGGGCGGCAAAAATAAAAAAGAAAGTCCTGCGCGCCTCACCTGAAGGTGATAGTCGGGCACGTCCTCGTGCCGCTCGAACGTCGACTCGTAAGGGTTGACGATGTAGAGCAGCATGCCGGCGTGCTTGACGCCGCCGAGCAGCTCGGCGTAGCCCTCGTACTTGCTCGCGTTCATATTGTCTCCCTCTCGTCAAGCGGCGGCGGCGCGCACGCGCGACGATAAAAGCCCTGCAGCCACGAGGGCCTCTGCAAAATTCCAAGTGTGCACAGCCTATTTTTATATCCGCGGCTATGTATACGCTGCTCTTCCTTGCGTCGCTAAAGCTTTTTTAGTTATTTTGTTATATTTCTCCGACATCTTCAAGTCTTCGGGTTCTTTCTTTTATTTTACATTGCCTTTTTTTTAAGGTTTTCGAAGCGGGCCAAGCGGCATGCACTGTTTAGTTAGGTGAAGCTTTCGGGGATTATACGAGTAACGAGTGAGTAAGGCTGGGCGATTGATTAGTAAGCATACTTTTGACTGCGCTGTCAAGTATCGAATAGATTATTTTTAAATTCTCGTCGAATATATATCTCTAGATATTTAGAATTGAGTGTGTGCCAAAATTTGTACTGTTTGACGAAATTCGAATTCATATAGATACGGGTAATTCTGGTACTTTTATCGTATCATTCTTATATAAATAAAAAAAAATATTTATTTATAAGAGAAACTTTTAAAACAGGTTTCGTCGCGCTAAAGTATCGAGAAGCAAAATTTAAAACAACGAATCCAAAAGTCACTCGTCTTGCCCAATCTTGTCTGTTACTACTGCCGTAAACTTTTCATCCGCAAGATCAATGATTTTTCTGATTCTAAATGAAATTGTTTTAAAAAAGTAAGTCTAATACAGATTTTATACACGAATTAAGATTCGTAAGAAAACGGCGAAAAGAGCTCCTCTTCCTCCCTCCCTCACTTCTCCCCCGAGCGGCAACTCACAGTTTATCAGCTGCATCAAAACATCGAACATTCGCATCCATTTATTTCCAGCGCGCAACAAGAACTCAAGCCCGGCGTCTCGCACTCTGTCCTGTACCAACTGCAAGGAGCCAGGGGGGGGGGGAGGGCCTCATTCTTACACCACTCATCCCAGACACTGTCACTCAACCGTCGCGCGGCGAACTTACGATGTATATGCAAAAGGCCGCACTCGGAGGAATCGGCGCGGCTTACGCCGGGCAAAAGTCGAGTTCGTTCGCGGGGTGTGCTGCTCGGCGTTAACGGCGGCTGCGGCGGCAGCTCTGCGGCCGGCGCTGCCGAGCGTACGTATGCGTATAGGTCGCCGCGCGGCTCGCCGTTATATAAGTGCCAGCGCGAGCGGCCGCGAATTGGCTTTTGGCGCGTCGGCCGCCGCCGCGCGAGAAGCTCCAGTTTCGTAACCGAGAGCGGCCGCTAAGCTGATGAGAGACTCGGCCTGCTGCGCAAACGTCTTCGGCGCGGCTTGCTCTCTCGTCTCGTGTGGAAGCATCGGGCTTTCTTTTTTTTTTTTTTTCAATCGAAATTTTTCGGGCGACTTCGATTGGGTATGTTTGATTCGATTGCTTTACCTACTGACCGGCTTGCTGAACGATTTAATGTGTCAGTTTTTAGTTTTCCATTGGAAACGTGACGTTTTGCATACTCAAGTAAAAAAGATATATGAAGCCTATATCTTTAGGGAAAATATTTTTAATATTTTTTTTTAGAAAAAATATATGAAGCCTCTATTTTTTAGAGCGTCGTCTTATTTTATAAGTTAACAATTGTCATAATCGTGATAATAATTCTCGTTTTAAGATATAGTTTTCGTTAAGTTTCTGATATATTTTATTACCCGTACTTTGCTACAAAATATAAAGATTCTAATTTTCGTTATTATAAATTTTAAATTCTTTCCTTTGTACAGTTTTACAGTTATTTTCAATATGACTTTTTCACAATTCGTATAGAAACGTTTTAGAAATATTTTTGCAACTCGTGCATATAAAAGTTTTCGATATTTACTTTTATTCTTTATCGAATGATTCACTTTGAGCTTGAAAACACGTAATTTATCGATATACACAAAGTCTTCCTCAAGGCAAACGATTTTTATACACAGTTTGTAAAATTTATTTCTTATTATTAATTTACCTGGATATTAGCTATTTAGTAAACACATCAATCTACTTTCATTCGAAGCCTTTTAAATGACTCCCGGGTTTTCAAGTTTCAAAACAAGAAACGCTTTTGATTTTATATAATATAAATAATTATATAATATAAATAACACTCCAATTTTAGACGCATATCGATAAAATGAGCCGCGTCGCTCGTAAACTAGAGAGCTACGATATGTTCATTATATGCGGCAGGCACTGAAAACTATAACCGTTCGAAAACCGTCTTGCATCTTTGCGAATTGCGAATCACAAAAAATATAAAAATTTGTTATCAGATCGTAGTGACGTCGGCTGAGATAATGTTTTACCGCTCTGACTATTACGGATTTCGTGCGCAGCGCTTCCATAAAGATCCGTTGTTAAATAATTTTCAAATGACTGGAAGATTTATTAATTCGCATTCCTAACGAAGGTTGATACAACGATCGTGCAGATCGTTTTACGGTATTGTCGAAAAATCGCATAAATTTTAATTAAAATTGTTTTAATTGCTTATGGCTGAATTGATTTTTTGTGGGCTGGAATTTTTTTTTTTTTTTTTTTAATGAAAACCTGCATATCGGGCAGTCTATGATGGATCAATGAGTATAGATTTCTATACAAAAACAAACGTTTTTATTCTCGGTGAAACTGATATTGCAAGTTTTTTTTTTAGCTGATGCTTATCTACAAAGTTATCCAACGGAATTGCTGTTTTTAATAAAATAATGAGTTGAACTACCGGTTTATTACTCTTATACTGTTGTTTCATGAATACTCTTAATGACAAAAAAATTCAAGCAATCTCGGGTGAATTTTTTAAGAGCTCAAATTAGACGTTTATATTAGTCGAAATTGATTTATTACACTACCCAACACTTTAAATTCCATTATAAAATATTTTTTAATTATAATTTTATCCTTAAAACGATAAAAATAAAATTACGGCATCCATGCACAATATTCTATAAATAGACACGATATAACTTACCTTGCCTCTTTCAAAGAGTCTTCAGTTAAATACAGCGGACAATGCTGCGTTAAAACTAGATGTTCCAAAGCTGAATTCGAGTCGCAGAAAATGAAAATTTCAAAATTAAACGAAAATCACTGCCGAGAAATAAGACGCAAGCGTTCGTCAGCCGGTGTTTTTATAATGCCCGTTTTGCGTATTTACACGTCTGCTCTCTTAAGAGCGCACTGTAACTATTACACATTGATAATGCAAGATACACAAAGATAAGAATGTAGCCCAGCGATAAACTGACTCGAATTTGATACCGCGTGAATTCGTCTGCTTTGGAAGCTGTCGGTTCGCTTACTACTGCAGAAATGCTGTGCGACAGTAACTTGAAACTAATTTGTATTCATTATTGTGGCTCACATTTTAGTTTTTATCTTTTAAAACAATGATAAAAAATGAGCTAATTTCAGTAATTGACTCGCAGATTAATCTCATATATATTCATTTATAATGTTAATGAGAATTATAAAGAATAGATATAAAACATTAAACGCAAAGAAATAAATAATTGAAAAATTATTTATTAGATATTTGGTATCAATGACAGTCCATTGTTTTGATACCAGTAATCTACTGTAAAAAAATTTTTTATTTTATATCACTGCATAATGGTTCGTCTCTAAAAGGGATCCCTTCTCTCACTAATTCAATACCGGCATCATAAAAAATCTGCTTTCTATATTTTTCATTTTCATTTTTTATACATCAGGACATAACGTATGATAAAGTTCTGAAGATGCAGCTGCTTAATTCTTTCTCATCTCAAAAGTCAAGTATCTCCTCGATGTGATGTCATTGCAGGGTATTGGCTGCATGTGGAATAAAAAAATGGAAAGAACTCTAAAAGTGGCGACCTTTCTTCGATCAAATAACTGATTTTTTTTTATGAATTTAAGCGTGCGGTCAATTTGAGACCTCTCTAATATTCCCCCTTTAACTGCCAATTCCGAATTAA
>JAWWML010000032.1:10022454-10105909 GCA_035047165.1 Ormyrus rosae
TTCCTAAAGTGATATCATAAAGTATCCATTGTTATAGACAATAAACAAAATTTCCCATCCAAATAATATACAAACATAACCTACCGGATCCATTTGGACCGATTACTGCTGTGAAAGATTTCAGAGGTCCTATAATGAGTCGACCCTTATAGGACTTGAAATTATCTACCTCAATATGTTTGAGAAAGGCCGGCATCTTTTACTTTAGCCGTCCATAAAAAAGGTTTTAGGTAAGCACTGAACAAATTCGCGCCACAAAAATACTGTTAAAGAAGTAAAACAAGTATGATCTGTCTTTGTCTTGCGTCGCGTCAAAAACATATATGGATCCAATTCCGCGTTTCTACTTTTTAAAATAAAAACTTTTTTAATTTTATCATGTTTTAAAGTAAATTTGTAATTCTCAAACGAATAAATTTAAAATTAGTGATACAACCATTTATTTTTCAACCTTAAATATATATTAAATATATATTACTACTAAAATGAAAACTATATAAAAATTTATATCATTGATATACTACTTTAATTTACTTCTTAGAAGTAAAATTCTTCATAGTTACATTTATTTAGATACTTATTTATTTTGAAATATTATCTTGAAAATATTTTATTATTTTTTTGCAAAAATTATAACAATAATGGATGGATTTGATTTTACCCGTAAAATACGTTCAGATTTCGAAATCCATGAAATTTGAGATTTCGATGACGAACACCAATCACAACAAATTTCGTAAGTTAATATGCAATTAAATTAAAAAAAATTTCAACTTTCAATTTGACAACACTGTAAAATTGTTAATATCTGATTTAAAATTTTTTTGAATTTACAAAATTTTTTTCTATTAACTATATTAAGTGTTTAAAATATTAAATTACTATTATTATAATGCTTGCAAAAATTGTTACATAAAAAAATTAACATTTTAATTTATAAATTGACATACTATATAAATGTAGAATCACTTTCAAATAACAGCGTTGCCAAATAACTTCTCTTATCTGTTTCGGATTTGAAATGCGGAATTGTTATTACAGTTATAGGTGTTATAGCTGACGTCAAGTTCATTCCGAAGTAAAATTTATTTATAAAATTTTGTCATCGTTTCTTCTTTTCGAACTTTGAACTTAAGTACGGTGGATTACCTGCGTTACCGGACAAGATCGTCGTCAGCACCTGTAGAGTAAGTATACCTTATCAATCCATTTTCTTTTCCGTCTTTGGGAATAGATAATTAAAGTAGAAAGCTAACGCAAATCTTTGGAATATAAGAACGTGGTGAAAAACAATATTAACCTACTTATTTTTTTTAAAAAACGGACAATATCTGTACAGCAAGTAATATTCTGAGATATCTACTTTTTTTATTTAGGTTTAATAAGAAAAATGCGCGCAATAAGCACATTTCTTAATTATGACTTGACATTTTTTTTTGCATGATGTCTTTCGTAGTATAAAAAAAAGAAAAATTTATTTAAAAAATGTAATTTAAATTTTCTTTCTATTTTATTTTTAGAGCAGATAATTTTCAATCAGCAAAATGAGTTTGCAGTGGACATTAATTGCTGGCTTTCTTTATGCTGAAATTGTTGTAGTACTCCTTTTAGTTTTACCTATAGCTTCACCTCAAAGATGGAACAGATTATTCAAGTCAAGATTTCTACAAAGCATTGGGCAACAAGCATCGATATATTTCATTGTACTTCTTGCTATACTTGTTTTATTCTTACTAGATGCTATTCGTGAAATGCGAAAATATTCTAGCCCTGAAGTTACTGAACATACCCATTCACATTTGGACACTGAAATGCAAGGTATACTTTTTATAAAATAAATTCGTAGTGTTTGTGAATTAAAAAAAATTGTGTATAAAAATAAAAATTCCATATTATGGTAATTTTTTACATTACAGGTAATATGAGATTATTCAGAGCTCAAAGGAATTTTTATATTTCTGGATTTGCTCTGTTTCTTTGTCTTGTAATTCGCCGTCTGGTTATTTTAATCTCAGCTCAAGCAAATCTTCTTGCTCAAAGTGAGGCTTCCATGAAACAAGCCCAATCTGCTACATCAGCTGCTAAAAATCTTCTTCAAAAAGCTGGTGAAAGTGCTCAGAATAATACAAATGAAGTACATGATAAACTTATAACAGAATTGAAAAAGCAAGTCAAGGAGCTTGAAGCCAAAACCGTAGACTTGGAAAGTCAAGTCTTAAAAGAAAAGAAAGACAAACAAGCATTAAAATCCCAAGCTGATTCATTATCAAAAGAATATGATAGATTAAATGAAGAGCATGCCAAGATTGTTGCTGCTGAAGGAAACAAGAAAAGCGACTGAACCATTTCTTCCTTGCTAAGTTTGGAACAACCGGCTTTGTTTACTAAACATTTGTTTATTCTTTAATTCAGGTGTTTTACAATATTGTATAGTTTTGCAATGAATTATTATTTAACAGGTATTATTCATAAAATTAATTTTTTACTTTTGAATAAATGTGAAACTGTCCTAGTTCTTCAAAAAAACTCAATTTAAATATTTGTGTTTTCTTAATTATTTAAAATCAAATTATTTAATAAAAATACGAAATGAGAATAATATGAATAGGAATCATTAGGACTAGTTCACATATTATTTTGTATAAACATGTTAAAAAATTTAACACTCGAAGAGAAACTTATTTTTCTTTAGTGTAAATTTTTGTTTTAGTATAATTGTAACTACTTTTTGTATGTTTCAAAAGAACAGTTGAATGAAAAATAATTTAAAAATATTTTTATAATTAACATTGTATAAAATGCACGTTCTAAAAAATTGCGTTGTTTATAAAAAAAATTTAATTTTTAATTTATTTTCTATTGAAAGCTTTTGTAACAAAATGCAAAGTTAAAAATATAAGGATGGGTTTTGGTATATTACAGACGAAAATCATTGTTACTTACTTCTGAAATTCTTTTTGCTATATCAATACATGGTGTTAAAAAAAATATTTTGTCTATCTTGTAGCAAATAGAAATTAAGATTTAATACAAATTTATTTGTCAAACTTCGTGAAAATAAAAACAAAATTATAAAGAGTATATTAACTGTATTTTTAAATAATAAATTCAAAAAAATATTAATAGTACAATCAGAGAAAAAATTATTAAATGTAAGACATCAAATAATAGGGCAATATTTCAATTATATAATCTTGTTTTTCTATTTGTAATATTTTATTTAATAAAAATATTCTAAGAACCCCAAATAATTCGAAGTTCATAAGCTTTTTCTTGACCAATCCCTGTGGAGATTTGAAATTACACAACCATCAAAATCTTTTATTATACAGTTGTGTGAACCCCATTCATACAAGTCATACACCATCTTTCAAAATATTCCACGAATTTATAAATTATTGTAAATTATCAACAACTAGGAATTATGTATGTATTTTTGGTGAACAAAACAAATTTTTTCTCTTTATTTACACTAGTTTCCAAGCGTTAGTTGCACTTCGTGAGTTGTGATCTCCGCTCATCCACACAATTTGTAAACTTTTCCACTAAATCTGCACATCTTAATGTTTCTTTTGGATTTTCTGAATAGCATTTCAATACTTTTTGCTTATTTTCCAAACATGGTACTTTGACACCTTTGACTTTGTGTACTGTAAAAAATCATTATTTTAGTAAAGCTTATGTAAAACAATATTTTATGCAATTTTTACACTTTTAAACTTGAACTTTCTATTTTCCTCTTTAAATTTTAAAAATGAAATAAATTTTTACAATTTTTAAACTTTAAAATATTTATATTGTTAACTATAAGTAATTAATAAAATAAAGTTGTTTTGTTTATAAATCTTTTTTAGAAAAGCTAATAAAATATTTAAATTAAAAAATTTTATTAGCATCCGATTATCAAAGTCGTTGCAATAAAATTACTTTAAATTTAATATTAAAAATATATAAAAATTAAATAACTATTTGCCAATTTTTATATAAACTTTCATATCATAACAATACTTAAATGTTTAGTCTCAGTGAATGAAAAGAAGCAAGTCCAAAAATTTTATTTGCTTATTAGTCACAAAGGTAAATCTTTACCTCTGCAATCATCAAAGATATGCAGTGCAGTCTTGTACTCCTTTTCAAGGATTTCATCAATATTTTCATGTTTCTTCTCAAGATTTTTCATACGTTGTTGCCAATACTCCTGCTGCTCAGCAAGTTCTTTCTCTTTCATCTGCAGCATTTCGAGTGCTGAAATTGTGGCAGGAGGATAATAATAAGTGTCAGCATAGTCAGGAATAGCGGTAGCCCTGGCTTGTGCAGCAGCAGGTGGAGCATAGCCTTGTTGTGTGGCTGTAGCTCTAACTTCCTTGGGCTTAGCCGAATCTGCAGAGATTTCGCTGGTACTCTGGGCCAATCTCTTGGCCACTGCGTCGGAGATCCGTATGACATTGGCATCATCCTCCTCATTGGCGATCGTTAACTTGCGCGTACTCTGGCTGGCACCCATTTTCGAATCCGGCTGGTGAACTAGGCTAATTTACTTATAACGAACCCACGAGCTTTTAACCTGTTGGAAAGGTGAGAGCAGGTGACATCGTTTTCATAATTTCGTATTCGTAAATAATATAATCAGATGCATGCGCCGGCGATCGTCCTTTCTTACCTTCTTTTTCAGACTTACCTGCAAGCTTCTTCAGACGGCTCTGCGCAGCAGACCGTTTTTCAAATTGAGAGAATCAGCTTAGCTGCCCTTCATCGAAGTGAAGTTACATAAATATTAGCAGCGCGCATGCATGCAGGTTAGACCGAGGAGAGAAAGAGACGGAGCGCAGCGGTGCTCAACCTTGACCAAAACAGCGCTACTTTGCGTGTTGCGTCTCGTCGCTTTCCGATTTTATTTATACATATAAATTCTGATGCTCGCTGCTTACGATGCACTTTCCACGAATAATGTGGAATGTACTAAAAATACTGGTAGATAATATAAAAATACTTTCTCAACAACATTTTAATCTAATATTAATTAAATTCACCATTTTATACAAATTAAATGACTGCACTTGTCAGCGATTTTACTTGAAATTTTCTAAATTTTTTTGAGATAAAATTGTAATGAAAAATATAATTTAATTAATTATACACATTTTATACTTACTTACTTTTTAAATATTTACATTAAATTTGTTTTTATAAAAAATTGACGCAACTTGTTTTTAGAAAAACGCTTATTTGAAATTTTAAGTTTTCCTGTTCGTCTATAAAAATTTAAAAAGAATTTAGTACATTTAATAATTTTGGCTTAAATTTAAAATGTTTTCAAAAAATTGGACTTCAATGCCTTAGAGAAATAGTATAAGTTGTAATAATTAATGAAATTTAAAAAGTAAAAATAAAAAATTTTCCTCGAGTAGAACATTGAAGTTGAATTTTCTTCAAAATTATTTTATTTACGCAAACAACATCTTATCTCAAATAATTGCCACTAACAATTTGTAAATGAGTATGTATCCTTACATAATGCATAACACACACTCTCACATCTTAAAAGAAACAGGAAACTTAACGCACGCATGACGAGACAGTACGCGAATATACTCGAAACGAAATAAGGGAGAAACCGGGCGAATAAGTACTGTACACTTATACGTACTTTGAGCGAAATAATAATGAAACCGCGCCGGCAACCAGTAACGTACAGTAGTTGGATGTCGTTGCGCAGGCGCGCAGCGGCCTTTTATCTCTTATCAGGGGTTGATAAAGAGGCTGCCACTTGTCAACGTAGGGAAAAGCGCGAGTAGCTCGCGAGAGAGCTGTCAGTCTCAGTCCTCTTCCTCTGCTGTGCATGTATAGCGACGCTCATTGCGCGTAAAAGGGAAGAGAGGCACGACGAGAGAGGGAGAGGCGCGTGACGCATGTCCTGTGCGCCCAAGAATCCAGAGGAGAATCGCTACAGTGTGGAGGGACGCGCGACCGGAGAACGGAGATTTCGGAGTCAGCGATTCCTGCACGATGGCCAACGACAAAGCGCCCAACGGCAAACCCGGCGTTATTGTCCTCGGAGGTGAGGCTCTGTTCTCTTTCTCTTTCTCTCTCGTATTGCTTTCCGCTATCCGGAATTCTTATCAGCCAGCCGCGGGTTATATTTAGTAGTCCAGCTTTCCTTGTGCGAAAAAACGTGCGGTTTCCTTTTTTTTTAATGGAGCTACTATTCCGACTACGGCCACTTGATTGCATCTAAATTTTATTTCTCTTTTTTTTTATTTGTTTTAAATTAAATTTGGATTATTTAATTTAATAGGTCTTATTGATTTATGATGTTTGATTATTTAATTTCTATTTTATAAATTGTTTAGAAGGACTTATTTAAAATATTCAGTAATTAAGAGGTTTTTGTATTTTAATTTTAGGATGTGGTTTCATAGGCCGTAACTTAGTTGAGTACTTAATTCAAAATGATCTAGTTTCATATTTAAGGGTGGTAGACAAAGTACCACCACAGACTGCTTGGCTTAATCAAAGACATCAAAAAATTTTTGAACATCCACTGGTAGATTTTAGAAGTGCCAACCTTATTAATCCAGGTAAAAATTTTAATTAAAAACAAATTATTTAAATTTATAATTAGAGAATATATAAATAAAATTTTTTATGATAGTTTCTTGTCAGAATGCATTTTCTTTGGATAATCCTATCACATACATATTTAACTGTGCTGGTGAAACCAAGAGCGGGCAAACTGACCCTGTTTACAAAGAAGGAATTTTTAAATTAAGTATTAACTGTGCTTCACAAGCTGCTAAAATTGGTGTTGAACACTATGTTGAAATCTCTTCAGGAAATTTTGCTTCTTCTGAGAAGGTAAATAAACAAATAATATTCAAGAAAATTGTAGTAAACTGTAATTATTTTATTTATTTCTACAGATGCCTCTTAAAGAAGATGATCCTGCTGAACCGTGGACCTATGTAGCAAAATATAAACTTCAAGTTGAAAATGAACTGAAGAATATTCCAGGCCTAAATTATACTATTCTCAGGCCAGCAATTGTTTATGGCACTGGAGACAGAACTGGCTCAGGTTTAGCTCCTCGTCTAGTCATTGGAGCAGTTTACAAACATTTAGGAGAAATGATGAAATTGCTTTGGGGACCTGAATTGCGAATGAATACAGTTCATGTAAAAGATGTGGCTCATGCACTTTGGTATGTAGCTACAAAACCAGAAACTATAGGACAAACTTATAATCTTGTTGATGAAGGAAATTCTACTCAAGGAACAATCAGTGCTATCATATCTGATCTTTTTAATATAAATCATGATTATTGGGGTACAGCTTTATCTTCCATAGCTAAGGTGCATAACAGTACTTAATTCCTTCACATAAGTATTAAAAAATTATTGATTAGTAAGAAATAATTATAATGTTTATTTGTAGATGGACATGAATTCAGTTGTTGAAGAAATAAATGATAAACATATGGCACCTTGGGCAGAAGCATGTAACAAAGATGGAGTTGAAAATAGTCCTCTGTCTCCTTATATAGATCAAGAGCTTCTAAATAATCAGCATTTGTACTTACATCCTGGAAAATTATCAGAATCTACTGGTTTCTCTTACAGTTATCCAAAAATGACAAAGGAATCATTAAAAGAAGTGAGAATATTTAAAAAATAAAAGATTTAATACAAATTTTTTAATTTATAAAAAAAAACTAATGATTAATATTTTTACAGGTATTAGATGACTATGTTGCCATGAAAATCTTCCCACACTCCCTAGTTCTGTAATACTATGCGACATAATGAAGTTTTGATGATATTTTTAGATTTTTAGTAAGCTCCAAAGTGCAAAGTTGAAGCGCTACACCTTGTGCCTGACGCACTTTGATATGCGTCATATTATTACCTTATTAAATAAGATATTATGGGCCTACCAGACTATGTGATAAAAATAATAGCAATGTATGTACTTAAAACTAATTCGAATCAGAGCGCTAGTCATATTCCGATTTAATTTCGGAACGTAAAAGAACAAAATCATATAACCGCAAGCAATAAAGAACGTAGAATGAGTTTCTACATTTTGAAGATTTCATTTAAAACGATAATAATTAAATTATTTCGTAATAATATTTTAATACAATTTTTACCGTAAAAAGATATTTTTTTAAAAGGTTAAGATCTTGGATTTTAATTAAGTTATAAACTTTGAGTTCTGAAATGTTTTTTTATGTTTATTAATAAAGTATACATTTTTTATAAATTTTTTAAAAGTGCCTTTATTTTTTAAAATAAATAACATTTTTTATTAGATAGTCACTTATAGATAATTGAGGGTTGTGTAATGATTTTAAAAAAAATCTTAAAATCCTTGGTCTTAAAATACCCTAGTTTTTTATAATGAAGTATAATTATTAAGACTAATAAAATAATATGTATATAATGATGTTTATTTTAAGATTGTTATTTAATAAAATTGAATTCGAAAGTCTTAATAAATTGTTAAAAAACTTTGTCCGATCTTTGATGAAGTATTAAATTGTTTTCGATGAAATCTTCCGTTCACGGCTTACCGGACGCCAAATAGGGAGGTGATTTATTATTCGAATGGCGAGTGATTCCATAGCTGTAAGGTACTCGCTTTTTTTTATACATACGATAATCGCGCTCGAGTTTATATAAGGATCTACACTTCCTTAGGGGCTTAATATTGTTCTTGTAATTATACATTCCGTAACGAAGATGAATTGAGGCCATTTGAATTGAATCCCCGTATCTTCCGTTCAGTTTCTAATAAAAATCGGCTTAACAAACTTATTGTACTAAAAATTTTCGAAATACCTATTGATCAGGTTATTATTATACCAAGTACAAAGTCATAAATCAAATATAAAAAGAAGTTCTTTCTTAGTGTTTTAAACAGAGAGACATTTGTATTTAGACAATTTTACTGTAATACAATATAATATTGACGTTGAATTTTTAACCAACATACAAATTGAACTGTTACTAATAAATCATGTCGGCTTTACACATAAAAACATTGTTAATTGCGTATAATGATCAATAAATTACTTTTCAAATTCACATTAACATTATTATTGCTATGATCCTTCTTTCACATTAAATAAAAGGGGAAAAATTGAGGTAAGTAAATAAGAAGAAACTAAAATTAATACGCTGTCTTAATTTTATTCAATCATCATTACAACAAGATGCTGTGTTCCGAAGGGTCAACAATATTCGTAAACATTTTGTGTATCGCTTTCATTCGAATACTTCAAACAATAAGATTATAATATTTTTTGTTCATGTTCATGTAATTATATGTAATATATTAAAATATATATTTTTAATATTTTTTAGTAGGTAATATGTATATATAGAAACTATTTACAATTTAGGGGCGGGGCGATGAGATATTTTATTTACAATGTAGCTGCACCTTGCAAAAAACTGTATAAACATTTTTTTCTTTTCTCTTTCGCACGGTTACATACGTACAATAATCAACTTTGAAGTTTCACAGGGCAATAATAATACGGGGCGGAAAACGTGTAAGAATCCATACAAATAACTTATTTAAAACGACCAGGTATTTATGTGTCTGCATGTAAGCAAATTCATCAATAATAGAAATATTAATAATATTAATAATTATTCATTTAATTAACATAAATCTAATGATAAAAGGATTAATCGCATAGTTTCCTTATGACCGCAAAGTTGCCAACTTCTCTCTTGCTTTATTTTTCGATCTCATCCTTCTTCTCTTTCACGCAGTGCACTCAAAAACTTAAGTTTCTTTTTTAAAAACGCTACAAATGCGAGAGAAACATATTACATATGAGGTAAGTGGCGTACAGCGCTAAGAAGAAATCATACGTACATTTCTTTCTCTTTAACGTACATACTGAGGTTCTTCGTTCCTTTTCTTCCTCTACGCATATCTGATAATTTAAGTATAATTCACACATTAAAATCATTTAAGTAAATTCGTAGCGAAGAAGAAAAACGATTAGGAGGATAAGTGCTATGGAGGTATTTCTGTTCGACTAGAGTCGCCGTACAAACGATTAATACTTGGTCGGTCTATGGCCAACGTGTAATGAAGGTGAAATATGTAAGTGTAGTTTTGCAAAAGTTCACTCGTCAATCGACGCAAAAATCAATGGGAAATCAAGTCTTTCATAAATTTAACAGTTCCTATTGTGATTATGTTATGGAGTAGTGAGATAATGCTTTAAATATACTGTTTCTGCTTTGCTATTGTAACTTTACGTTGCCTATGCACTGACTGAGCCACAGACTAATTAGGAAAGCTTTTCAATTGAAAGGAATTCCAATAAAACAATCTATCTCTCAAAATTGTAAGGACCCTTACTCATGTCTTAAAAATTGGTTTGTAAAAATGCTCAAGTCAGAACAAAGACAAACTTGAGATATGGAAGAAAGATTTGCAGTTTAGCCTTAGGGTTGCTATAGAAAGTTTAAAGTTTAAAGATCCACAGGGTCACTACCGTTTTCACGTAGAAATTACAGAAATTAAGAACAAGTATATCCTAATGATATGCTGTTATATTTAAACTCATTCATGTCACCCTATAAGAAGGAGTATCTTCTTGGAAGATTTTCTGAAGAATTAAGAGACAATATTTGTGACAGACGTATTCCTTTTGGGGAGTTTTTGCAATACAATGGGATTGAAATCGAGACTGATATTTTTATGCTTAAGTGTCCTATGCACGGTCTTTGTGCTGCGGTCTTTGATCAAAGCGAAATTTACAATCCTATTTAATGCTGCAATCACAGATTGGTATCAAATATGTAAAGAAGAATTTTAAAGATAAGTCTGTAACATTTTTCAAGCTTTTGAAGCTTTAAGTATTATCATGTCAAGATTTCCATAAACTGTTAAGAAGTTGGGAAGCTCTAGTCATTGGTTTAGGATTCAAAAACCTCTAAAAATGAATAGGAGCTTCTATTTTCCCAACATAACGTTTATACATACGGAGAAAATATAGACCAACTATTCAGTTTTAAGCAGCTTTTCAGGAATAATCATCTATGCTTCCATCTATGAGACGTGCCGTCCGATTTTGATCTATTTCAGACCAGAAACCAACGTCACAACTGTACAAGAAAATTTAAATACAAAGATGTTATATAAGTTATGTTACTTTGACGGTGATATGGAATGATTATTCAGAAACATAAAGGTATACTTTGTGCCTTTTTAAATAGCTTTATAATGCCGATAATGCCTTTATATATTGTTAAACTACAGAACTATTTTTATTGAATGCTGAAAAATTGTAAGAAAACAGTGAAGTATTAAAATACTTGAATAGTTTTAATATGAACACGTACTGTTGTGGTAACTAATAAATTTGTTTCTTAAAAAAATTATATCCATTGCACAGTATACAAGCCACTATTGTTTTTTAATGTTATTAATATTGTAAGCTTTTTGTTTGAGTGTGTTTAATGTGTGTACATAGATAGATCTGTGATAAAGTTAAACTTTAATAATAAAATATATTAACGTGAAACTTCGAAAACAATTCTATGGGTAAAATCTATTTCAATAATAATAAAAATAAAAACTATATGTGCATATCTATTGAGGGGTTACGTTGAAAAACGCAACTGATTTTGCATCGATTGACGGGTACGGAACGAAAATGTGTTATGCAGTTTAAAATAAATATTATTATACGAGTGCAGACTTGCTCATTTTAAATGCAAAATACTGGAATGACAATAAATAAAATCGAAAGCGAGCGACAAAAGCAACAAACGTTTTTAAAAAATCATCTCCGCAGTTTGTCCTCGCTTTGACAGCATCGTCAAGCAGATTATTACTATTACGTTACTGTTACTATGTAATGGGTAACTTATAAACGACAAAACGATAACTGTGTTGACACAAAAGAGAGATGAAGATTCAATCACAACGGCATCGACGTTACGGCACATTTCAAATCTTCGCAATTCAACAACGAAGTAATAGGTAATTATAATTAATAATATAATAAAAAACGGAAAACGATAAAAAATTTAACAGAAAAATTGCGTATATATTACAAAAGAACCAGTAACAAGTACTTTTAAGTAAAATTTCCATCCTAATAATAATTATGTTTTAATGTGCGAATGCCGATGCCGCTTGACTCCCTTGATTACTTTTCGGACGAGATTCCTTCTTTTCTTTTTCTTTTGTTTTTCTTTTGCACGTTTATATATACGAGCGATTCCTATGATTATTGCTTTGTACTTGACGTTTTTCCATCTCTTTTTTTGCGAGTACTCCTTTTTACTCCTTTTTCTCTTTGTTTCATTTACCTCGTTTAAATAGAATACAATACAGTGTTTCAACATTCATCTTATTAATAGCATACATGGATGCGCACTGAATGTCAATAGCACGGCGACCCTATATTTCTTGATCATTCGCTTGTCTATACATATATATTATACAACTGTTTTCGCGAACGAGAAACTTAATAATTATGTGTACACAATTTTCGCAGATATTTATTTACTCAAATTTTATATACCCATTTTGATATCCAGAAAGAAAAGTCCATTTAGAATTGTACAGCTAATTTTTTTTTCTCAACTCAAACAGTTACGATTTTAATTAATTTAGTTAAAACTAGAGATAACTACACATATAATTATATTATTTATACGATAATTATTATTTACTTTTTTTGGCCAAGCCAATTAAAAATAGTAATTTTGCAGGAATAATATCTGCTTCATTAACTTAATTTAAAAAAATATTTAAAGATCATTACGCGCATAAAGCAGAATTAAATTTCTATAATTGATAAAAATAGATGAGACTTTTCTCACTGAGTGTTTTATAATAGGTATTCGCAGATTAAACTTGAAATTTTTCACAATCAACTGTTATCATTCTGTACAAAAAAGCGAACAGCTTTAATATTTATTTTTTGCGTGCGCGCGATTTAAACTCGGTCTCGAAAGGCTCCACTGCTCGTCAACGGCTCAACGAATATTCGACGCTTTTTAAAGGTCTATTGTTGTACAATTCAGGTACACATTACTTTTTGTATTTTTCATTTAAACTTTTGTTCTTGTAACTTTTTCCTTTGCATCTATATTTATCCACGATTACCAAAAGAAAGCGTTAACCTTTGTCAAACTTTCGTAAAGCATAGAAGAATAATTTGCAGAGTTGACAGCGCAGAAAAGGAGCTCGAAACGCATGTACAATCATTTTTTTACGTAAAAAATCACTTAAAAATACTGTGGTGCCGTCTTGACTTTAGTTAGTCCTATTCTTAACGTTAAAAACAAACACATACATTGGAATATTGTAAATTATAAGAAACCGATGAAAACATATTTTCCATCTGGAAAGTTTCAAATTATTGTTAAACATTTGACTATTGCAGTTTGAACTACGATGTGTTGAAAAAATTTTTATAAATGAACAAATATGGAAATAGTAATGCTAAAACATCTATTTACGTTATCTATTTTAATTGAATAAAGTAAATAAACGGTTTTGTTTTAACTATGTACGTACATGTTTTTGGAATATTAATGAAATGTTATCAATACTGTAAGGTACGTAAGGAAGCGTAAAGTCAACATAAAGAAAATAAACTGCCAAATGATCAGTTCAATATTTTTAAAGTCCTACGTCTATTTTTGATTTTCAATTTTTTTTTCTCTTAAATATTATTTTGAGACGTTCTTTTGAAGCAATAATGCATGTAAATAATTATTATTCCTAATATTATTATATTAATATTAGTTATAGATGCCATATTTTTGAATGTTAAACTATTCTACAAATTTAATTATATATAAAAATTAGTTTTTAATATACCAATCAAAAGATATTAAAAAAATCAAAACTGCATTTTGAAGGGAAGGCATCTTTAACCGCGTGCTAAATAAAACACACTTTTCCCGCTACATTCTACGAAATATTATCAGAGCGCCTGTTTCCTTTTGATAAGATTTCATTCGAATTACTTTATTTAGGAGCAACATCAATAGTTTCATTTTTTTTTATAACGAAAAATGATCTTTACCATTGAGTGAGCCAAATAAAAGTTTTTGTATGGATATTACTTATTTAATAACTTAAAATATTTATTTATTTATATGTTAGACGTTTTCCAAACATTAGGACAGTTCGAAACAATTATTTATAAAATATTGGCAGTATTAATAAAAATGTTATTTCTGAATAGAAAGTCAACGTAAAATGCATTATTGTTTTTTGTAAAAAACTGTCCCAATGAGAAAGGCTATTCTGTTACTGAATGTACAAAGTAAATAAATAACAATAATGGAGGTATAGTATTAACTTTGAGATTTCTATGTCTCACTCTATAAACGATACAACTTAGTCTATCAGGTACTGCATTGGGTTTCTTCTGTCATGGTAACATGCACCAGTCCGGTATAGAAATGCGAATGTGTAGAAATGCGTGTTACAAATGTCTGTTTTGTTTTACATTTCTAAGAGGATTTTCATGTCAGTCATATCCGTAAATTAACTGGCAAAATACAGTTGTAAAAAATGGTTGAGCTCTCGCGCATCACACTGTACATCTTTTCGCGTAATTCATTAAATAAACCTTATAAAATTTTTATACATAACTTAAACATTAATAAATACGTAGACGATTCCTAGTAAAAAAGAAAAAATAAAGAATTTGCGACGAGAGTGCGAATAATACAAAATATATAGTCTCTAAAACGTAAAAGTTTAAAAGCTAATCCATAGCTCGGCCTCTCTTAATTATCTAACGAGCGTACCATTTACCTATCATCTTAATGATAAATAAAAAAAAAGTAAAAAATAGGAAATACCTTGTCTTAAACTATCAAAAGATCTATTGCTGTTTATATTCATTTAAAATAATAACTTGTTTTAAAATAGCAAATATGGAAGTTATTAATTTTTATCGGTTCTCTTACGAAATAAGTCTCGAGTACCAGCGGTATGTATGCGGTATAACCATTGCCATTAATTAAATATTAAGTCTAAGTTTCTCTTGCATTAATTGTTGCTGAAAAGAGATTCTGAAAGATTTTCCTATTTCAACTATTTTACGCTGTCAGATCTATCAATTAATAGAGAGTATGTTATCGGAAGTTAAAACGTACATATAAAAGTTTGTATAAA
The DNA here is from genome assembly GCA_035047165.1 of Ormyrus rosae. Classification (NCBI taxonomy): domain Eukaryota; kingdom Metazoa; phylum Arthropoda; class Insecta; order Hymenoptera; family Ormyridae; genus Ormyrus; species Ormyrus rosae. The sequence goes on from JAWWML010000032.1 coordinate 10,037,629, forward strand.
AGTCGTAAATACTTGGTTCCCTCAGTGATAAGTAAAAACGGGCCGGAACTTTCGGAATGACTACAATAATTCGTCTTAAAAGTAAAATCGGATTTGCCTATTGTATACTGCATGCTTTTATCCTCCGTTAAATACGTTTGTAAATTAATAATTATACTACTTTATTTAAAATAAGGGTTCATATGACGTTTTCAAACTTGTGGCATTTCGCCTAAGTGAACCGTCTCTATTTTTTAGCTTATGTTTTCTTTAACTTTCTTTGACATTGGTAATGGCGTATCGACTCAAAACGCTTTTGTTGGGATAAACCTAAATTCGCAATAGTATCAAGCTTTCAATAAAAAATCGTATTTTTATTAAAACATGTCACTGTCACGTGGACGCTGTCCTAAATTTTTTAACATTTCGCTTATGTCTACTTTTTTTTCAATTTTCCATCTAAGTTGCACCGAAATTTTTATTTCTTCGAAGTTCATTTCCAAAAATATTTTTTGGGTAAATTTGCAATTATTTTACAAAAGTTAATCAACCGAATTCTTTTCTTTGATTTATCCTTTATGAAAAAATTTTAAAATAATAAATCGCTTGCTGTATTAATTTAAAAAATATCCAATTGAAACGTTTTCTAGGCAAACATGAAATTTTATATAAAATTTGCATTGACATAATCGATAAAGTAAGTAACTAAAAACCTGACATTTTCGGTTTCATATAGTACTGCTCGCGATTCAGTAAGCGATTCCACTTATTTTTAATTTTTTAGTACTTTTTGAATTGCCAATTTATCGTAACTTATAATTAAACTTATGCAGATAAAAAAATATCGAAATGTTATGAAAAACATTCGTATAGAAGTACGATAATTGCAAATTCTTGAAAAATAAAAACCTATTTGAAATCTATTAGAAGTTTGAAATAAGACAAAATGTGCAATATCGAGAACTTCATGGTGGTGCACTTACTTAAAAGTTTCTTAAATTCTGTTTCATTTCTCGTCACAGGCGACAAAGTTACAACTTTGCTTCTTCTCTTCTTTCTTTGACGTTAGTTCTTTGTCTTATATAGGATTTACTGATACACTTCAATCAATACAGCTTAAAAGCCCTTCGAAGAGGCCCACAGCGACACGCGTTTCGGTGGGGATCTCCTGTCGTCAGGAACTTATTACATCGCACATTATAGTCACTTCAACCATTTGGTTCAAGCACGGGAACAATTGCAGGGACAGTTTTCTGTGAAAGAGTTTCGCCCTCGTTTCCAGCGCTACAGTCAACTTTATTGCTGAGACTCTCATCACTGCCAGCTAAGTCGTAATTTAGTGTAGTTTGCTGAGTGGTATTCATATCAGCCATTTCATGCGCAGATGGCGATTTTCTTGTATCTTCAGTTTCTCTTGGTTTATACTAAAGCAAATATTAAATACAATTTATTTACATGTATACAAATCTGACTATTAAAGGTAAAATAGTTACCTGCGGATTTTCTGTAATTCGAAGATCCTTTTCTGCTTTATTCGATTCCTGAGGTGCCAAAAGGGGTTCCTTAGCGCAGGATTCAGAGCCACTATTAGCATCGCTACCCTATTTACCAAAAGAAAATAAATAAATAATAATTAAATGTACTAGTTATAAAAATATCATAGGATATGATATATTTTTTAATTTTAACATATGGAATTAAAAAGAATTAAATATTTTCTTACTTTGGTATCGCAATGTGGATTACTCGGTATTGGCTTAGGAGGACGAAGTACCGCCAATTCAATGTCGTTGCTCACGATAGCAGGTTGACTAACTGAACTAGAGGAATCATTATCGCAGCAAGGGTTAAAACGTCTTTGAAATAACCGACTTTTCACTGGCTGTGCAGTCTCGCGAAGTGATCTCATACTATCGTATTTTCTTCGGCAATACACATAACATAGGCAAAAAATAACGAAAACCATGGCGATCACTACTCCTAATATAACACCTAAAAAACGTTTACGCTAATAAATATTTTCAATTCTGAATTTCCAATCTTTTAAATACAGAAATAAGTAGAGATACTTATCCTACCTTCTCTCGTGTTTGTATCATGTCTTTGTTCATCCAATGAACTAGTTGTTTCAGCAGTTTTTCCTCCGATCGTGAAAGTGATTGGATTTGAAGCATTTCCAAATCCTGCTTTCGTCGAAGCTCGAACATAGACGTGGTATGTTTTACCAGGAACTAAATCTTGTAAACTAGTTGATGTTTTATTACCCAATACCATAACATTACGCCAAATAAATTGATCGGTAGAGTAAGATACCACGTAGTTTTGAATAACACCATTAATTTTATTTGGTTGTCTCCAAGAAATCGGAACTTTAATTTTATTTTTGTCTCTATTATCCACATACCATTCGATGTCTTCAACTTTCCCTGGAACTACACAATTATTATTAAATATTATCTAACAGCATTCATTTTCATTAAAAATAAGTGAAATGATAAATTTACCATCTTCATTTGTGTAACATTCGATGGTTTCACTATAATATTTTCCAGTGTTATTAGACAGTGCTCTTACTTTAAATTGGTAAAGTGTAAATGGTTTCAGACTGGTGATAATGATTTTTGTAGAATTCCTAAAATTTTCGATTGGAAAAATTATTTCTACCAAATTTATTTAAATAATAAAAGTAATAATTAACTATGAAAATGCAATTAATATTTACACTGGTATACAAGTGGAAGATTCGTTAAGAAAATGCACTGAGTGATAACAAGCTTCAAATCCATTAGATTCATTAATCCCTCCTGAGAGCCAGGACAAACTTATAGAATTCGAAGATATTGGAACAGCTTCTAGACCAGTTGGTACATTATCTACTGCAATTATAAAAAATGTTAGTTTATTAAACTTGTAGCATGTCTTCATGCATATAAGACTTGCTCCTACCTGAAATACCTTTTAAAGTTACGTTTTTTGCAGAACAGTGTAATGTACCTCGTTCCTCATTTATAGCACATAATTCAATATTGTATGAACTGTTGGATTCTATAAAAATTTTTCCATTAATTTTTTGTTTATATTTTTTTAAGTAAATATGAAAATTGTATTCTTTCATAGCCTACTTGTAAGTATTGAAGTTTTTCAAATTTTGCGCTAGTAATTTAAAAGTTTTGAAAATAGTACTTCTGCGTAATGCTCTTTTTTGTTCAAAATAAAGAGCACTACAAAAAATATTTTCGAAAACTTTTAAAATAAAATGCAAAAATAGTTGAAAAACTAAAAGAAAAAAATGTTATTCTTAGATACATACCTAAATTTGTAAAAATATACTCATTAGTAGTTTTTGTCAAATCAACCGAATTTATTATCAAACTGTTTACATTTTTGCAATAAAGTTTCCAAGAAGTATATTGTAACTGTGAATTTGTTCTCAAGTTCCATTTTAACTGAAAATGAAAAATGAAATGCCGTTTCTGTTACTAATATTGTTTTTTTTTTTAAATACAATACAACCATATAGTTGTGTAATTTTATTATTGAGCTTACTTTAATGCTAGTAGAGTTTACAATTAAAGCTTGAATCTGAGTAAGTTCGTTTGATAAGGGCATCGTAACAGTTACCCAATTAAAGTAAGACTCTCTGACAGCAGGCCAACCTTGCTCAGTTCTTGCAAGTACACGAATATCATATTTTTCACCCGGCGTCAAATCTTTTAAAGAAATAAAATGTTTAATATAACTGTAAAATTTATAAAAATATTTACAATATTTACCTTGCAGAATGTACTTCTCAATATGACCTGGTAAGTTGCGCACGTGTACTGATGGATGTTGAGAAATGCGCCATTCAAGTTTATATTCCGTTACAATTCCTTGAGCTTCCTTTTTAGTCAATGGTGTCCATGTTACTTCCAATTTTGAACTACTAATTATATTTACGGAGACCTTTGGTGCAGCTTTTGGAACTAAAAAATGTGTTAATGAAAATCATTTATATAAATTATGTAAGAACTAAATTATTAATTAACAAAAATCTTTGAAAAAAATAAACATAAAAAATAAAAAACTTACCACTTGCTTTAGTGGCGCAAGTAATAGTTTCAGATTGATCACTTGCACCGTGATTATTCCATAAGCGTACATAAAAAGTGTAATTCGTAAATGGTTCTAATAATTTTGTTACTTCGATAGATGTAGCATCTCCAGCTTCTGGTAGAGATACCTCTTCTTTACCACCTTCTTCTACGAATTACATTTATAATTATTTTATTAAACAAAAACATTGATCAACAAAATTGAGTAAAGAATATAATTTGTACTAACCAACAGATCTATAATGGACGGTATAGGCAGTAATATTTTTGACAGGTAAAAACTTTGGTGGCTCCCAAGAAATGAACATTTTTTCAGGCGATCGGGCTTCACACTTGAGTGATGTGGGTGCGGCAGGGCTATTGTCAGATAATGTAACTTGTAAATGAGCAGCAGCCCAACTCTCACCAGCAGCATTAACCGCTACACATTGATAAATTCCCGAGTCTGATGGGACTGTAGCTGAAATAGCCAATTCCACCTTGTTGTTTTCCTTAGTATAGAGGGATTTACGTCCTAAAATTAAAACAAATTTAATTAATAATATTAATAAAATTAAAACAGATTTAATATTAATAATTTTCATTTTTTAGGCTTTCTTTTTTATATAACTTGCAATGTAATATATGGAAACTATAGTATGAAATGATAATAAAATAAAGGTTAAGCCTTACTAAGTATGTCAATATTCGATATTAAAAAGTTAATGCTTAGCCTTGTCACTATGAAATTGGATTATAAAGTTAGAAGTATATCTTTTTTATTTCATATACGATCTTATGGCTTCTTACCAGCAATAGTGATAACTTCAGAATTTTTAAGCCAATAAATGCGCGGTGTAGGAAATCCTTGAGCTTGACACTCGAATCTTGTTGTTCTACCGTTTGGGCAAACTTGATGAGTCGGATATTTGACAAAGAAAGGTGGTACAAATACCTCAACAGTTACGTTCTGTAATACACGTTTTTTTTTAATTTAGTTTAATTAACATTACCACAGTATATTTTATCGTAAAATAAAAATATTATTAATTACCTGCATTTGAAAATTTTGTGCTGTGGAATTTTGCATTGAACATATATAAACACCTGAATTTGTTACAGTAACGTTTTTAAGATCAAGAACAGCTAAACCTGAATTTGAACTAAGAATGGTTCGTGGACCAACAACTGTATTTGCACCTAAAAAAAATATTTTAATATATTTTAATAATATATATGTAATTGTACTTGAAAATAATTGTTAATAATTGTTTATCTTTAAATAGTATTAAAACTGAAATAATATCTAGAACGTAAGTTTTCTTTATTAATGTGTATTCCTTATCTACATCAAGTAAAAAAGTCATACCTGCATCTTTCGAAATAAAAGACCACGTAGTCGTCGGTGTTGGATAACCGGAAGCTGCACAAGCGAGACGAAGACTCGTACCTTTTAGCGGAAAGTAACTAGAGGAAGTTTGTGGAAACAGCGAGGCAGGTTTATGCTCAGCTTTGTATTCTTTCTTTGAAATAACTGTCAGTATAGCCCCTGTACTTTTCTTACTTGTATTTAAATATCGATTAGTCGCTACGCATCTAATTAACCGAATAAAATTTAGTTGTAAATATCAGACTGTCAAATATTTACGTTTTTTGTTAGTTTGCAATTTTAAATTAGTACCTGTATGTACCAGCATCAGAAACTGTTGTCTCTCTTATATACAGAACTCCGGTTGATATAAATATATATCTGCAACATAAAAAAAAGTATATAATTATGCTTATCATTATATTATTGCAGTTCCCTTTTTATTTGAATTAGTATTTTAAAATGCAACAATGAAAAGATTTGAGTTAAACTTTTTTAAGTTGTTATAAGTTCATATTAAAATCTTCCTTTCCTATGAAATGGGACGGCTTAAGAAGTATTTTAATCACTTTTTTGACTTACTTTGTTTTATTATTAGTATTAGGATTATTCTGTATGTTTCTTTCGTTATGCAACCAAGTAATGTTTAGTGGAGCTGGTATACTGTCAATAGAACATGCAAATCTAGATACTTCTCCTTCGTAAACTGTCAGATCTTGCGGCTGTTCTGAAAATCCGTGAGCTACTTCTGCAAATAAAATATGAATTTTTTTATGATTTCAATATTTACTTTTTGAAATTATTTGCAATTTTTATTCATCCTTACGGGCATAGAATACTTTTCTCGGTGACGTTCTTACTGAACCTCCAAGGGGAAACGTGACGTTGCAACGGTACTCATTGGTTTTATTTATTTTCGTGGACACCGTGCAATTTCCTTGCCTTCTTTTTCTGACCTTCTTCTACAAAGAGAAATTAGGCTGTTGAACTATATACTCTTTCATTTGAAGTATTAAAGCTTTTGACCGAGCCAGCTTCGCGCAGAAACGAATGGAAAAACTTAAAGTGAAAAGAATGATTTGTCAATGATGTTACAAGATTATCACCGAATTTTGAAAAGCAGATCTGGCGCGCGATAATTTTCTCTCGGCTGCAATCAAACGCAGAGCCCGACTTTCGATCGACAATGTGAAATAATTCAAATGAAATACCATTTCTTTAACCCGTTTTACAAAGAGAATACGAACATTGTAGATGCGTAGCGATCCGTTCTTGTTCATGCTGCAACAAGAGGGTCCGCAGCAGGTGTACTCGCAGGACGGCAGAGGTCGATCGTTGAGGATCCAACTGATTTCGTTACCGTGACTGACGCAGGTGAGCAGGACCCCCCTGCGGCCCACCACGACGTCGCCGTCCCGCGACCTGGTGTCCGTCCCGACTCCGCCGTCTCCGCTGCTCCTGGAGTACGCCACCACCTCCAGGCCATCCAGCTTTGAGCCAATCTTCGTGTTGACGCCATTGACTCGTATACCTGGAAGCAAGGTTGACGATTTAGTCGATTGAACGAGTTTTCTCTTTTAAGGAAAGTCGGATTTTTTTTTTTTTTGTTTTAAAAAATGCTCTACGAGTTTCATTTCTCTGTTTCTTTCGATTGATTTAGTTTTAGTTTAGGAGGGTTCAAAGTAATCATATACATCTGGATTCTTTTGCCACTTTAAAACTGGAACTTTAATCTAGATTTTTCAATGAATTAGGATGACGTAATAAGACTGTTCGAAAGCTTTCTTTTGTAACAAACATATTTTTCTATGTAAAGAAGCACGAAAGTAATAAATAAAGAACTCGAATGATTCAACAGTTTTGAGATGTAGATGTGACGCACTCGGACATTCCTTTATTTCCGAGGAGGGTTTTTCCATCCTACATGTTACATCAAAAGGTGTATTGCGTTTGTTCTTGCGCTATATATACATTGAAAAAAAAAACGGAAAACTTTTTTGCGTTTTTTGTTGTTTTAAGTTATATATATATATATATTAGTTGTCTTGACGGTCTACTGCGAATTTGTAGCTCGTTCAAAAATTTCTTGAAAATACTGAATTTTCAAATTTCTTTTAATTATAATTTTGTAAAGCACTCGTTCCTGCTAATATTAGTGCGTATCCGACGGAGCCGTCCGCAATATTTAAAAGGTACGATTGTGAATAACCATTATTAACGGGCACGACTGATTTTACAATCAAGCGATTTGATTTAAAATTAAAAATTAAATTTAAGAAAAATTCTAAATGTACAAATAATATTCTAAGGCTTATACGTGGAACGAATATAATTAAAATTATTGCAACTACACTTGTAACAATGTCGGGTTACTCGCGGCCGAAATAAAATATAAAAGAACGGTTTTTCCAACGTTATTCTACGCAATCTCCCTCGAAGAACCGCAACTTTTCGCCGAGAATGCTCGCGGCAAAAAAGCGCGCGCGGAACTCGAGCAAAAAGAGTCGAGAGCGATACCCGCAGCAGATCAGACACGCGAGGCTGCGAACAATCCTTACATCCGCATCATCTAAGAGGAGACGAAGAAGAAGCGCCGGAGGAGGGTGGGGGGGGAGAGAGAAAGAAGCGAGGCGCCGAAAAGCGTAATAGTCGCGAGGAGAGAGATCAAAGAAGGCACGAAGAAGAATAGAAAGGAAACGAAGAAATCCAGCGGCACTGGCGGCGGCATGAAACGCGCGGAGCAAGAGAGAGAGAGAGAGAGAGAGAGAGAGAGAGCGAGAGAAGACACCATCAAACTGCCATTTCTCTCGCGTAATTGGCGCTGTCACGCACTTTTTCATCGCCACGAGCGACCGTCGACGCTATTGACATAACGCGCGCGCGAGCGAGCGAGCGAGCGGCGCATGCGACTACTCTCCGCGCGCTGCACGAGAAGGAGAAGAGGAGACGTATGGAGGTACGTGCGCGCACGAGGTGAGAAAGAGAAGAACGAGAGGGCCTCTTAGAGCCGGATAGTCTCGAGTATGCGGTAATGATAAATTGACGAGTAAACAGCAGCTCGCGAGTCGTCGTCCGCGCGGTGTAATTGGCATGGGGGCTGCCGCTGCCGCTGCCTGCCTCGGAAATTTTTCCGCACAGCCGGAGAGAGGAAGAAACGCCTGCCGCCGCGGCTTCGCTCTTTATTTTCGTGGTTGTTTCTTTCCTTCTTTTTTTTGTCTCTCTCTCTCTCTCTCTCTTCTTTTTGCGCCATCTTCGCGCGGATAATCGCGGACGGCCGCGATATTTTTTGCGCCGAGAGGAAGTACAACGCGCTTCGCTTCGCAGATTGGGCGGAAGATATATAATGGAACGCGTACTTATTTCGTCTAACGGTTTGACGAGAGCCTATTGGGAGGTGAAAGTTTCCGTTGCCCGGCACCTCCGGGCTCCTTTTCGCGAGAGAACAATTATGCTAAGCTTAAAACCGCTTGGGTTTCGCGGACCGGCCGGCAGTTTCGAGAAAGATTTACGATTTTATTTCGGAGGAGCTTGCGTTGATACACCCGTGGACTGGACGTTTTCGAAGAATAATGTAGCTTTTTTGCTCCTGTTTTCGTTGAATTTGATTGATTTCCGATATTTGAATTTGAGATTAATGGAAAAATTTTGTGAAAGCTTGTAAAGTGTTTTTTATACAGTGCGATATAACCTATATAGCATTGTACGATAAACTGTTACGTTGAGTAAAGTCAAAATCGCAATTTCGACGTTTATCCCCGGAAATATTTCGAGTACGTAAGCCCGGCGGGGTTCGTTGAACTCCCGGCTTCTCGAATCAATCAAGCACAGAGCTATCTAACAGTTTTTCCTCTACTTTAATTCTACGCCAACGAAAACGTAACGTCGAGTATTCTCTTAAGCGATAAAAAGGACTAATTCATTTTGAGTTATCTTTCGTCACTTTTGACTTTCGCGAAAGTAAAAACAATTGTTTATAATTGTGTAGAATATAACGTTCAGATTTTGAACTTTTGAAAATATTACCATTAAATAGAGTAACTCGTTAGTTATTATATTATCTGCCAGGTACTTAGTCATTGATGTCCTTCAATTGTTTACAGATTTATTTAAAAGCGTAGAAGCAGCCCAAAAAATCAACAGAGTTTCCCAAAATTTCGCCTCAACGATGACTTTAAACCCGCATTCCTGCATCAATCCTACGCAACATTTTCAGATCAAAATTTCCCGGAATACATTTTTTTAAAAATGCGAGTGAACCGCTTCGCGGAAACCTCTTTTAAATAATTCGAAGTGCACGCCCGACGGAAGTTCCGAGTGCTTTCGGATTCGTCGGCATTTATCTCACCCGGTCCCAAACTTCGATCGGAATCGTTTCATGCAAAGTTAGAACGGACTCGAGCGATAAAAGTATATATCCTCGGCAAAACCGAATGTCGTCCGATCCCCCCAGTCAGGTACGTCCGTGCATGGAAAAAGAGAGTCCAGCAATCGCTAATTACAAGCTCCGTCATTGTTTATCGGTGCAAAAGCTTCGCGGCCCGGCAGAGAGAGAGAGAGAGAGAGAGAGAGAGGCCCCCGTAAACAACGATCGCCGCCTGCCTCGAAACAGAGAGATAGGCGAGCTTCGCCGGAGCGCGAGCGAGCGCGAGAGAGAAACGTGCGCTCGCGAGGGAGGGAAAATCCTCTTCCCAGGCTCTTGCCCTCTGCTCGCACGAGTAGCGAGGAGGGGTCTCTCTCTCTCTCTCTCTCTCTCCGCGCGCGCGGAGCCGCCGCGCTCGCAGGCAGTCGTACCTGCGGGGGGAGAGGGGCGGACGGGGGAGGCGGCCCGGGGTGGGGGAGCAAAAAATACACACTCCGCAACGTCCGATCGATCGGCGGACGCCTCTTCATCTCTCTCTCTCTCTCTGCCGCTCTCGCGAAAGGAAAACAATCGCTCGCGTGCCAGGTATGGGTAGGTGGGTGGTGGTGTATGCGCGAAATCCGCGCGCGGGGAGGAAGCACGCGTGCGTGCGTGCGTGCGGGGGAGTATATACCGAGTGCTCGATGCTGAGAGAGAGAGAGAGAGAGAGAGCGTGCATGCCACTGGAATCCCATGATTTCGAGAGATGGGTTGTTAACCTTGGATGCCTGGGGCGAAGCGACGGCCGCGCGAGTACATACATCCGCGGAGGATGATGAAATTTTCCCCGGCGAGCTTTTTAATCGCTCTCCTTTTTATCGGCGCCCTCACTCGTTCTCGTTCCGAGTTTGGATTCTCTCGATCGTTGGCGTCGATTCGTCGTAAATTATTATGGACATCCAGTCGGTTGAATAAACGCGAAGAGAGAGTTAGTCGGGCGCGAGGGAAACTGTTGGATATTTGATTTTGAGCGGTAATACGTGTGTCGGATCACGTAGGTCTGACGTGGGGGTTAATCCTTGAGTGGTCTTTGATTTTTTTTTTTTCTGGAAATATATTGTAATCACGTCGCGAGCATCGTGTTTTACATTCGAGATAATTGTTCTGACAGACCCGAGCGGACCCCCAGTACGACTTGATATTGAATCAAATGAGAATGAATCTTAAAATGTAGAGAGATTTTGGTATCAACGAAATTCCCGCGAATCATTAACGTGTTATGTTAAAGAAGAAGTTCTTACAGAATACTTATGAAAATTACTGTATTATTGAGCAAGATTCGGGACAATAGAAAATCTTTCACCGTGTAAGATTTTATCGTTTGATAGTTGAGCGCAAAAACGAAAACGCTTAGTTCGCTACAGCAAGTGTTATTGTTTATTGTCCTTTACTCACTATTTGAAATGAAATTTTACACTTATATTTCACGTCTACCGTTCCACTTAAAATTTCAAACTGCTTTGAGCTCGCGTCGATATTCAGAGCTTGGTAGCAAAACTATTGAAAGCCACTGGAACGAAGCGAATTAAATGAGAAGCAGAAGAATAAAAAAAATTGCAGAATCGAATGAATGAGGAATCATTTTTAATTTACGACTCATCTCGTGGAAGTAAGCGTCATTCAAAAAAAAAAAAGCGTCATTAAAAAGAAGACGCACGAAGAAAGCGTTTTGAAAACATCGCTCTCTCAAGTGTCATAATTAGAAGATCGCAGAAGCGGGGAGAGCTCGCGCGACTCCAAGAAAAAGAAGCTCCTCTCTCTCTCGTACTCGACGTTAATTGCCTCGCCGTGCGCGCCTATAAACGGATAATAAACATACACGAGCGCAGCACAATGCCTCCGACATCGCGGCAGAAGGAAGCGGACGAGCAAAAAAGAGAGAGAGAGAGAGAGAGAGGAGAAAAGTGTCGCGCGCGCCGTGTGTCGTTACACAATGTAATGCAGCGCGACGAGGGATGAATACGGTAGACACGTGTGCAGCAAGTCGTAAAAGCCAAACAAAAACAAGAGAACTGCGCCGGCGATCGGGACTCTCTTATCTTCCTGCTCGTGCATACGCGCATTTATTATACCCGTCCCGTAAACGCAAGCGCTCTCGATGTAAATTGCCGGGGAGAGAGAGAGAGAGAGAGAGGGGCGGGGGGAGAGGAGATCGGCTGCTGCGCCACACGCGGCAGGAATGCATGGGAAAATCGCGAGAGAGCTCGTTAGGAAACATTTCCGATTCTGCGCACCGAGCGCGCGTTCCTCGCGAGGCTTATGGGTATATACGCGCGCTCGATGTGTATATATCGTGATTGCGCCCGCGCCCAAATGAAAACGGCTATTTTTAGGCCCGTCGTCGTCCTGCTCGTCGAACTTTCTAAAGGATAATATCGATTGAAATTTAAACGGGCGCGCGGGGCGCTTTTCGTAAGGAAAAATACACCTCGGCGACCTGCTCTCTCTCTCTCTCTCTCTCACTCTCAATCGCGGGTATTAAAAACGAGCGCGCACAACTGTGTTTGCTCGGCGCTCTCGGCCGTCGGTTTCTCACACAGGTATCATTATGCTAAGCGATGCGCACTTACGGCGCTTCCGATTATTGATGTATGAATTAAACAATTTACAAACGCGGGATGCTCATTGACTTGTAAGGGACTTGTTAAAATTAATAATAAAGTTTAACGGACCATTAACGGTCTTTAGCGGTTGTTTAGTTTTCAATTATAAAATTAATGAGAGAGCAATTATTTTACGAGTTTTTCTCGGGAAATAATTGTCCTTTATCAAAATTGATGTAAAATTTTAAATAGTGCGTACAAATATGAAGGTAAATATGAACAATGTGACCATTTTCGGGGAAAACCGAAATATACAAATAGAAATTTTGTATACCTGAATGCTCGAGGACTGCAATAAAGGAGAAATTTTGAAGAGTGGGGTAAAAGAATTTTTTTTTCTAGCAATATCTTGGAATCCTTCAGATCAGTTCATTTTCGGTTCTCGAACAGTAAACACAGTTTTGAGGTGTTCTCGACAAGCCAGAATTTTTGCGCAGCTTTACGGGGAAAGTTTTTTGGAAGTAGCTAACTTGATCGCAATGTATTATTTTATTTAAATTTAAAATCAGTTTACTCTTCAGTGATTTCGATTTCCTCAGTCCAAGGTAAGAAACGAAACAACCACTTTAGATTCCCGGAGCATGAAAATAAAATTTTCGCAACGATCTTGTGGACCTAAGTAGATGTGCAAAGCTATATGGATGACTGAGGCCGAATGAACATCACCCCTAGAGCACCTCGACGCGATTTTTTTATGTTAAAGTGATTTTTATTTAAAACTTGTGAGCTTTTTTTTTTATATTTACAGCCTACCCAAGTCCTCTTTTCAAGTCTTATACAGCTAAAACTTGTGAGCTTAAAATGTTTATTTTATCAAGAAATATAAAAGTAATTTATTTATTTTTTTCTGATCACCCCAGGCGACTCAATGTTTAGTAAAGCTTTGCACTTCTATACTTGGTCTATCTTCTTTATTAATAGTTATTTCGAAAAATTCCGACTTCAATGCCCGTGGAAATTGTCGTGAAAAGCGTGGCGTACCGATGCTAAAAAGCACCGCCCGGCAGGAAAAGCAATGCCGCACACCATAATCAAAGCGTGCGAAATATCCCGGCGTGCTTTCACTCGGCGCTGTAAACACTCCGGCACTCGCGGCCCCGCTCTCGAGATTGACTCCCGTATAAACAAAAATAAACGCCGCGCGCAAAATCAGATAGCGGCTATCGACTTTTGGCAGAAGAAAAAGCGCACGCCGTAGAGCAGCCCTCCTCCCATCGAGGAAACATTACGTAAACGCTCAGCTCTCCCAAGGACGAGGCTCCGTGGCGCGCGGCTCGCTTATAGGTTAAAAAGAAGGCAGGCAGGCAGGAAGCGAGGACGGAAGGAAGGGTAGGTAGATATATACGCACCTGCGGAGCAAGCAGGCCTGAGGACTTCCGTAAACAAGATGCCGAGCAGGAGCACTCGGGCCGCCATAAATCCGGGCTGCCTGTCTCCTCGTCATTCGCCGGGCAGAGCCTTGTTATGCTTCTCCTTGGCTCTTCGGCACTAGAGTGCGATCGGTGCGGAATCGTCGTCGTCGCCGCCTCCTCGCCACATGTTCGCGCGCGCCAAAAGGAAGACAAGCCGCACCGCTTTATTATATGTATGTCGAGAGACGTTAGATCGGGCTCGGACTCTTCTTCCTTTTCATGTCCGTGTCGGCGCGCTTCCTACACGCGCGTCCTTCTTCCTGGACACTTCCTCCACCCCGGTTCGCGCATTAGTCACTGCTCGCGCAAGGAGAGAACGCAGTACACACAGGCGCGCGCTCGGCCAGCTCGCGAATGTGTACGTATACGTACGTGTGCGAACTCTCTGTACAGGAGCGGAGCGCTGATCCGTTCGGCGAGCTCTCGCCCCTTTTTTCTCTCTCTCTCGCTCTCTCTGTTGCTCGTGCCCGTGTGCGTGAGTGTATATACGCTGCTCTTTGCTCTGCTCTGCTCTATCCTTCTTCCAGGATCCGTTATAGCCGCAGGTGTGCGCGGATTTCTGCGCGTTCCTCAGGCGAAGTTACTCCGAGCCCGCTGCCGCGCACCCGCTGACATTCTAACCTCTCGCACTGTTTGCCTACCTATATATACTCTATCGCAGGTGGTCTTTGAACCCTTTCTCCCTCCCTCTCTCTCTCTCTCTCTGCTTTGTCCCTGTGTGTATACAAGACTGGTATATATAAGGTACGCAAGTATGAGACTCATTCGCGCTAAGCGCGTGCTTTTATCGCGCGGCGCGCTCGCTCGCGACACCGACACCTTATAGCTGACAGCGAATAACTTTCGCGAATCGAAATTTCTCTCTCCGCGGGAGAAAAAGCGAGAGACGGACGCGCAGGAGCGCGCGCGCGGTCCAACGACGACTACTACACTGTGCAGTGTGTATTCGCGACGCGGAGCAGAGCAGCGAGCGGAGTGGAGTCTCCTCTCCTAGCCGCGCGCCCTGCACTGGTGTGTGTACCGAAGTATGTACGAGGGCACGCACACGTGGGGAGATTATTTGGAGCGCCCGCGGTGGAAGCGTGCGGGGGAATGCTCGCGAGCTCGTGCCTGCTAACTAAGGTCGTATACACGTGTATGCTCGCGCTTAGATATTTTGCGCTTAGAGATGCTGATGATGCGAATGCCGGCATCCCGGCTTCTCTGCTGAGCGCGAGAATTTGGAAGCACGAGGGGCTCTTAACGTTGTGCCGGTTCGGAATCACGAATGAATGTTTAATATTCTAATTCGCCTAGAGTTCAAAAATGTTAAATATTACATTTCGAAAATTATTATTTAATCAGTCGTAGTCTTTTAAATAATTAAATGTAAATAATAAATTTTTAATACGGCAAAATAAATTCAATATCTTAAAAGTAAAAGATTATAAGTACTTAAAAATTCATTGCGTTAATTATTGATTTAATTTATTATTTTCTAATAATTTAACAAAATATTTAAATTTCAATTTCGCACGGGAATAATGCTATTATTTTTTAAGTGTGAAGTATATCAAGTACTTAGGTATTTGTTTTCTGTTTGCAGGCTCGTTTGGAACTTGCGTGTTGCGTGAGTTCTGGGAAACATATCAAGTCCAGAAGAAACCTAACCTACGAAACCACAGTGTTTCATTCGGCGTTTCACATCGAGCTGGACCGAACCCGTTCGGCTGCAGAGCTTACGCAGCAAGCGGAATTTCTCTCTTCTGTTCTTATCTGTAAGTATTTTATCAATGAAGAATGTTTAATTGATTAATAAAACTAACATTTATTTATTTATTTAAATCGTAGATTTTTTACATAGAAGTGTGAGCATGATGTTCAGCTACCTTTTGCTAATATCCTTTGTTTTCACATATCGCGATATAAAATTTTTCCCAACTTAGGCATGAAATGGCTCTCATTTCATGCTAGAAAGTAGCGTAGAAAATCGAGCATTTCAAACGTTTGACATAATTGTTTGTCTAAGCGGGGAATAATGACTAAGTCATTATTCCTCAAGGGGGAAAAAGTCACTTTTTTTTATTTTTAAAATTAAAAAAAATGTATGATTTTTTTTTTATTTTCTTTTCTCTGTTTTAAAACTATTTTCTACGATTTCTGTGCACAATTTGAAATGCATGATCATCTATCCAAATTTCTAACACCAAAAGAGGGCTTTTCATGCCTTCGTTGAAAAAAACACGGTGTGTACACGGGAAGAAAAGCTATTTCAGACTCGGGCGAGACGTTCTGCACGAGTCGGAGTCGAGGGCGCCGAAGACGCTAGAAATAGCTTATTTTCTCCCCTTGTTGTACAATGATTATTTCATTAATACTTAAGTACTTTAATAAATAATGAATGTATTGCTAATTTTTTTTAGACGAGATTTACATAAATAAGTAAAATATTTCTTGTATTTTTATTTAGAAAAAACCATTCATCAAAATTATAAAATAAAATACTTGTGATTAAATTAAATTTGCATCTTTTTCTACTTAATATTTATTTTCTATTACAATTTTTCAGACCATCACAATGGTAATCTCAAATAAAAATGAGGATGATGACAATTGCAGTTCTTCACCCCAAAGTCCAACTTTGTTACTTCTTGAAAAAATAAAAAGAGCTGCTCTAATAGAATGTAATAAAGAACATCAAATAGAAGAAATATCTGAGAAGAGATTTAAAAAAGTAGGAGATCATAAAAAGGTTGTCAGAACATTACATGATAGTTCAAGTAGTAGTTCTCATAGTAATTATAAAGAAACACTTATAAAAAGATCAACTGCGCAAGAAAAATTATTTTTGTCACAATGTCAAGAATTAAAGAAAAAGAATTTAAAGGAAAATTTCTCAAATTCACAATCATCATCATCATCTACTTCAGGGCATATAAAACATCTAAGAAGACCATATTTAAGAAAAAATTCTGATTATATAATGGCCAATTATGGAAATCTAAAATTCAGAAATGAAAATTCAAAAAATGAGCCAAAAAATAACAAAAGAGAAATCAGTAAGAGTATTTCAAATCAAAGTAATAATAATGAATTGGCAGCAGCATCAGGATTACTTCATTTACAAAGACCTCTTATTAATTCAGACAACGAAAAAATATATTATGAGAACTCTGGTCGAATGGAATTTATTGATTGGGACTCTGTGAATGTTGAGAAGAAGAAATCTGCTAACAAAGCAAATAATTATAAAGAAGAACCAAATGAACGTACACTGTTATTTGATAAACTTAATAAACTTTCAGAAAATAAGCCAAAGCTTTCTTCTGAAATGGAAAATTTTATTCAAAATTCAATTACCTGTAAAACTGTTTATGAACAAAGAGGTAATTTAGAACAAATACAAAATAATGTTGATTCAATTATGTTAAAAATACAAAGAACAAAAAAAAATAATGGGCAACATGTTCTGAAAGTATCTGAAGACATAAAAAAAGCATTTGAACCAAAATTGAAATCTGAAGTACATGTAATTGATAAGATTCATGCACCAATCAATCAAAAGCAGATGTTCAATATAAAAAATGAATCAAAAGAAGTAATTGAAAATAAAGGAAATTTAGGAGAATTATTGAATGTTCAGAAAACATCAGTCAATCAAAAGCAGACGTTTAATATAGAAAATGAATCAAAAGAAGTAATTGAAAATAAAGAAAATTTAGGAGAGTTATTGAATGATCAAAAAACGTCAAAACTGTGTGATTTTGACTCGTATGATAACTTAGGTTTACTACCTAAAAAAAGTAATTCTGCAGTAAGCAAAAAACGAATGCTAATAGATGAATATGATGATGATATGTTTAATTTTGTAAAACCCATATCACAATCAAGTTCAACATCAACAAGTTTTTCTAGTAATGAAAACACTCCTAGCAGAAACGTCAAAAATCTTGTTGATAAATCGAGTTCAACATCAAGTTTTTTAAGTGATGAAAATACTCCTGGGAAACCCATCTTTAACAATCTTGTTGATGAATCAAGTTCAACATCAAGTTTTTTGAGTGATGAAAATACTCCTGGGAAAACCATCTTCAACAATCTTGTTGATAAATCAAGTTCAACATCATCAACAAGTTTTTTGAGTAATGAAAATTCTCCTAGGAAATGCATCTTCAAAAATCTTCTTGCTAATAAATCAACTTCAACATCATCAAGTTTTTTGAATAATGAAAATACTCCTAGGAGAACCATCATCAAAAATCTTCTTGTTGATAACTCAAGTTCAACATCATCAAGTATTTCTAGAAATGAAAATACTCCTAGTAAAACGGTTTTCAAAAATCTTATTGTTGATAAATTAAAACTATGTGCAAGGGAAAAAGAAAAACAAAAAGAAAGAGACCTAAATAGCACATTGGACTCAGATGATATATCTTTGGATAGAAGCCATTTGATTGACGATTTATCATTATCAAGATCTAATTTAAAATTGTGTGATAATTACATTACAAATAGTACTGTAAATGCAGAAAATGGAGAAGAATTATTAAAACCAGTATCTGTTCGTTACTTTTCAACAAGTGAGAGGGATAAAAATAAATTTAACGAAGAAGAATGCAGAAACGGTATTAATCAATCTATTACCAAAAATAAAATACTTTTACCTAATTCGACAGAAATAGAAGCATGTAATTTGAATGCAGATGTTAAAATTCAGGAAATAAAGGACAATATCAATTTGTCTATTCAAAGTAATGAAATATCATCTTCTGATTCAACAAAAGTAGAAAAAAGTGTATTGAATGAAAGTACTCAAGAGAATACAGAAACAAACAAACAACAAATTTGTGGTTCAGCAGAAATAGAAGAAATTATATTAAATCAAGAAATTGATTCTGAAGAAGAATTTGATATTGTTGGCATAGAAGAGTTTTCTCCATTTAACGAACTTGTAAATAAAATAAAAAAAGTTCAAGCAGCTCAAAAATTTGCAGCAACTGGATTGATGAATCCTGAAGATGAAAGAGTGTTATTGGAAGAAAATGATAATACATCGGAATTTTCCAGTAATTTAAAAGCAATTGAGAAAACTTCTCAATTTGACGGAAATTCTGAAGAAGAAAATATTTTTAAAAATATTAATATTGATGCAAGTCAATTAATACATTATCCTGTTGACAATACTAAATATTTATATCCTAAACCAAATAATACCAGCAAGCCTGAAATATCTCGGAAAAAGAGAAAGGCATTGAATGCATTAAAAAATTATAAAAAAGAACTTACTATTTCAATGAGTGAAGAAGGAAGTGACGATACCCAAAGGTCTGCTGAAACAACGGATTCTGAGAGCTCCAGTTCGGTAACAAAGCGTTATCAAATTCTTGAACAGATTAAAAAGCTGAAACTGCATCTTAACTGCAAACCAGAGATACAGTTTCTCTCAAAAAGATAAGATTGTAACTTACCACTAATTTTCTGAAAAAACGGTTGATCTCGAATTAGTTAGTTTTAACTATAAGAATTAATAATTTTATAAAAAAAACCCTTGTAAACATTTTTAGAGCAAAAATTGGCAATTTCTTTTTTAAAATTGCTATAATCAAAAAATGCTTAAATTTAACCTCAAGACATTAAAAATGGTGTGATTTCTACTAAGGAATTAATGACCAATTATTTTTAAGAAAATATCTCAATTTTTTTATTTATAACTTGCATATTTTATTAACAATTGCAATTATGACAATAATGATGTTTTTTATACTGAATACAGATAGTGTTATGGAACTCTAAAAATGTCAAGCAATAAGAGTTTGGTGCAATTTTTTAAATAAAAGAAATTACATTACTTTTTTGTACTTGCTTATAGAAAACAAAGTAAAAACAAATTTATTTTATTAACATTTGAAAATTTAAATCTTATGCATTGCAATCGAGAATATTTGGATCACTTGTTTAAAAAGTTATTAGGTAAAAACATTGTTTTAAATTACCTTTCATCTTTAAATCAATAAAATAGCAATCATTTAACGTCGTGTACTAAGAACAAAGATTTCTTTTAGTTTGATGCCAAAGTTATTTAATTTAATGTCAATTATTTATTAAGTAAACATAAAAAGTAAATTGACATCTGCTTTTTCGCATAAATAAAAAAGTTGTAGTGAAATTTTTTGTAAATTTAAGAGTTTTTAAAATTCTACTATAACAAAACACGAGATCTACGAAAATGAATTATTTTACTTTATGTATTAATTATACATATATATACTTTAAGATAACATGAATTTTTATTGTGAATAAATCCACAAATGTAAATATGTAATAAAACATGTATAATTAAGAAAATAAACTTTATGCATGATTAATTATTAAATTAATTGTTTGTTCACCTTCTATCAATTAAATATTTTGATGCAATGTCTTTAAATTCAATCAAGATAATTACTAATGAAATCAAAATTAAATAAAAACAGTAACAATTTATTGTTTTATATTTTAAATGTTTCAAAAATCAGAACGCTATAAAATCATGTAAAAAAAGTCGTTCGCTTAGATGTTTGAATGGCTAGCATTGTCTAACGAAAGCTTTTAAATATATGAAAGTTTTAACATATTCTAACTCAAAGAAAAGAAAGACCAGTTGTCAATGCTTGGACCCAGTCAATGGAAGGAAAATTCTTACTAACGTTAAGAGGGACCCCATTGAAGGGGCAATAAAACTCGGTCGCGCATATTTTGAAGAGTTCGTCACGTGTTTTCTTATTCATTCATAAACTTCAATACAACTACTATGGTCATTTATTTAGGTCATGGCAGCTAGAAAAGAGATATGGTTCCTACGGATTGTATTACGTAAAAAAATTTTTCAATTGAAATAGGTAGGTAATCTTGTAAATAAACATTTTTTTTCATGTTTTTATAAAAATTTTATTAATGTTCATTTATAATTACCCTGTTATTATAATGATAAAAAAAATTAATGTAAAGTGAAAAAAAATTAAGAAAAAAAAGTCAAAACGTTTCTTTTAGTTTTTGAATAAATTACATTTTTTAATATTCATAAACAAAAATATGAAAATCATGTAAGGCATTTATTTATATAATACTTAGGATTCAAATGATATACTATTTTTATTGATATCTTTATTGATTATCCATATATTTTTAAATCATTTTGTACAGCTATATTAATTTTAAATTAAAAACATTTTTATATTTGAAAAACAACAATTTTGATTTTACTTCAAAAAGAGCATTTTAAAGCGATATATTAAAAAATTGTAAAATTATATTGAAAAGCTTAAAACTGCAATTTCCGGTATCCCAAATCTTTTCAAATTTAAATTTGAAAACATTCAAAAATAACTAAAGAATTCTACCTAGTAATGTCACTAGCAATGAGCTGGAGACTTTTTTCATTGCTGCTAACCTCATTCTGCTCTGTGTTGATGATCCATTCGTGATTCACCCAAGCATAATACAAACACGTCTTCAATTAGCTTTAAAATATTTGATTTTTTATTTAATTTTTATCAGCACAAAGATAATTACAGTATTACCTATTTTAAAGATTTTTATAAAATTTTATAAAAATGGTAAGTTCTTTGTATTTTAAAATAATTTTTGAGTACTTGGAGGTATCTATTTTGGTAGTATCCTTTCTTCATGCCTTTTTTGGAAATACACATTTTAAAGCTATTGAAACAATAATTTGTAATCAAATCTTACCTATGACTTTTTGAAAAACATAATTTATTTAAAGCTCTTCTTAAACTAAATTTAATTATTGAATAGAAAACTTATCTATGCTTGATTTGAAAATTGTACAAATAAATTTGCTGAAAACAGTAAATAATAAAATTTTACAATAAAATTTTTTATTGAATAAAAATAATATGAAAAAATATATTTTAAACACTTTTTTTTATTTAGCAAGATCCAAATGAAGATACTGAATGGAATGATATTCTTCGACAAAAAGGAATTATTCCTGAAAAAAAAAAGGATGCAGAAGTCACAGAAGATCAAATTGTAGAATTATTGGAAAATGCAATTGATGAAAAAACTGGAAGAGGTATTTTGTAACACAATGCAGTAGTGTAAAAGGATATGAATTTATCATTTTGTTAGTAGAATTATATTCTTATTAACTTTCAGCAAAAACTGATCTCGAAGATAAAACCTTAGATGAACTGGACGAGTTAGAAGATGAAGAGGATGAAAGGATATTGCTTGAATATCGACAAAGAAGGATAGCAGAAATAAAGGAATTAGCTAATAAGGCAAAATATGGTGATGTTAGGGAAATATCAGCACAGGATTATGTACAAGAAGTTAACAAAGCAGGTGAAGAAGTTTGGGTTGTTCTCTGCTTGTATAAGTCAGGGTAAGAAGATTATTCTGATAATTTTTATATTATTTCTGGGTGATACATTTTTTATTATTTTATTTGACTAAAAACTATAAAATAATACATTTCATATAAGAAAAATATGATATTCATGCATGTTTACATTTTTCAAAATATTAATAATTATAATTTGATTAATAATCATTTATTCTATTTTTATAGTATACCTATGTGTTCGCTAATCAATCAACATTTAGCATCATTGGCAAGGAAATACCCAATGACAAAATTTTTAAAAAGTATTTCAACAACATGCATTCCTAATTTTCCGGATGCAAATCTTCCAACATTATTCATTTATAATAATGGAGAAATGAAGCATCAGTATGTTGGAGCTATCGAGTTAAGGGGCATGAAACTCACTGAACCAGGTTTGTTGCTTGGATACAATATAGTCCATGTTTTTGTATACATGTACTTATTTTTATTTGTAAATAATTATATCTTACTGCAATATTATATTTACAGAACTTGAATGGATGTTGGGACAAGCTGGTGCTATTCCAACAAAAATAAAAGATGATCCCAAACCAAAAGTACGAGATGTACTATTTTCAAAATTGGGAGTTGAATCTTACGAAGACAATGACGTTGATGATTGGTAACATTTATTTAGTGGATAGGTGCTAAAGTATTTATTCATATTGTTTTCATTGTTATACAGATTTATTCATTTTTAAAATGATTTTTATTTAATTCACATGAAGACTTAATGTATCTATTTACAATTATGCTGTAATTATTTATATATAAAAAACATTTTACAGAAGAAAAAGCAGTGTGTCAAATAAAATTTTTGATAAACAAAAGATTGAACAAATAAATTAAATTTTTAAAATTAATTAAATTTATTTGCAATTTTTTTTTAAAAATTTTTTAAGTGTTATTTTTTTGAAAATTAAGAATCATTATTCATTTTATAAATAATAATTTAATAGTAATATTATATGGTGATCTATATAGATAGATAGATAGATTTATTTACATTAAGCATTATAAAAACATCTTTAAAAGATCAATACACTACATACATCCATTAGATTTATCACGACATTACTCATAGAACAAAAATACAGTTCGAAACAAAAATACTTATATATATAAGATATTTAAATATGTGTGCACAATATGCGTAACCCGAGAGCGGCACCGATCTCCTTCGAGGGAGCAGAATGTTTACATTTTGTAGCGCGCCGGCAGCTCTCGCACTGGCCGACAATCATCACACAGCTCTGCGCGCGTTAAGCTTACTTATACGTCTTTTGTTTCGAACATTTTCGGGCACGTATACACCGGAGTGTTTTCTGCCATGAGCAAACGTTGCTTGCCGTTTGATGTGATCAAACGAGACTAATATGGGTTAACGAATAACGAGATTTCTACTTTCTTCCTTCGCTGTAGCAGCTGTGGTTTGGATCGGCAGGTGAGTATACGATTTCGTCCTTGATTAAAAAGCTCTTGATCAGAGTGATCGGTCAAGATGGCACCTTCACGCAATAAAAGTTAGTCGATCGGAGCCATAACTGAAGACTGCGATTAGCGTGCTTTTGAAAAATTATTCGATTTTCAAAGTAGCAATAGAGGATGGCTTGTTGGTAGATGCCACAACAATGACAGTAAATTAATGAGCGCGCTCTGCATTTTGATGCATGTACATGTTGCAACAAGTGGTCGATTCGCTATGCCGTTATATATTTTTTTTCGTTATTTAATGTAATTCTAAATTAATACGTGCGTTTGCATGATAAAAAAGGTATATTAATTACAAAAAGTTGTAAATAAATAAAGTTTATGTCATGCTATGAGAGCAAAACTTTGAAATCTTTAATGAAAGTGTTCATTTTTTCATGTAAACCATATGAAAGGATGGATATTTCTTGTTTAACTAAAGTTTGAAAATTTTAAATACTATTTTATCTATAAACTGCAAGCCCTAATGACTGCAAGCTTTTAATTTAATATTATTATTTATAGAAATGGATGTGCCAAAAGCTGGAAACTTTAAGTATTATAAATGCAGAAGTTTATTGGCTTTTGATACTGGAGGAACAGTCTACGATACATCTAAAACCTGCATTGACCTTATTTCCAACACAAGTGTGCCAAGTTACAGAGATAGAAGTCAAAGTGAAAATGTTTCAAATACGGAAAAAGAAAGCACAAGGCAAAATAATTTATTAGTTGATTTAACTACTCACTTGGATGATGATGCATTTAATGATTTTGAGATGCACACCAATTTGAGAGTGGAGCCTAAAAGTGATGTTACAAAATGTATTCCAGTGGAATGTGGCATGAAGTATTTTAATCATGAGCCAAAGAATTCTCAAGTTGAGAATTTTGATTCTTATTATGCAGGAAACGATGAGAATCAAAATATGTATGATTTAGTTAATCAACTTATAAATAATGAAAATATTTTTAGTAGTCAAGAGATTCAAAGTTTGCCTAGTTCTAATAATATTGGTAGTGGAGCTTATTTTGATTGTAATACAAGAAGATACTATTCATCCACACAAAACAATTTAATGAACCAAATGGAAGAACCTCATATTCAATGCTATTTAAACTCATTTCAAAATAGTAATAATTCAGTTACCTCCAGCAACAGTAATAGTCCATTTAAAAATTGTAACAACTCATTTACTTCCAGCAGCAGCAATAGTCCATTTCAAAATTCTAACAACTCATTTACCTCCAACAGTAGCAATAGTCCAGAAATAAATGATTACATATATGATCCATCTAAAATTGAAACCGAGTCTAATTTCAAGTACAATCACAAAAGAAAGCAAGTACACATTGTTAAAGATGATTCATTTAGTGAATTGTTAGATGTTCATAAAGGTATATTAATTAAATCAATGAATATAAACGGTAAAAATAAGAAGAAAAAATTAGCTTATAATAAAGAAAATGAAAAAGAAAAATTTCAGTATCAAAAAAGAAATCCATTTGCAAATTTAAAAATGAGTAGCATTTTAAAAGGGAATAAAAGACAAATTAGAAGACGAAGAGGATCAGTAGCATCTTTAAAAGATGAAAATTATGAAAAAAATAACAATACTTCCTGTGATGAAGTTTTCATATTTAAAAGAAATACCTATCACTTTAATTATGATTCTTCTATTAATTCAGAATTTGCAGATGCTGATTATTTAGAGTATGTTCAACCCAGAGAAAGAATTATTGAATCTGATATGGATAAGCTATTAAGTCCTACCATAGAAGTTGAATTTACTGAAATTTACAAGACCTGCAAAGTAAAACCATTAATTACAGAAAAGCCAATGATAATTGATCATAATGGCAATGATATAGAGTTTCAAAACATTCAAAATAATAATTCAAAGTCATCGCTATCTTTAAATGAACAAGCGGAAAGAGAATTATTTTTAAAATCCAATTATGCAAAAAAACTTGGTTTTGAAAATTTATTTAATACATCAAATGATTCTGTTGTCAATGAAATTCTTTTTGAAAAATGTATAAATGATATTGAAATCGAAATGGATGTAAATATTGTAAAAAATGTAGAAATACAATCAAAAGAAAACAATTTTTTTTATAAGAAGTTTAAGCCATTTTCTTGTACTCTACTAGAAAGCTTAAATGAAATAAATCGATTTGGGGGTTTTCCAGAAGAAACTCCTAAAGAAAATGAATTCACTCATGCTGAAGAAGATTCTGAGTTGGTAGTAATTAAAGAAAAAATAGTTCATTTATCAGCGCACAATAATTATCAGAAATTAAACAATCATGTAAATTCAACTTATAAATCAAAAACAGAAGAGTACAATAAAAATTATATTACTGATAATTCAAATATATTACATATGAATTTTCAATCAAAGAATGATGACTGTGATCCATTAAAATGCCAGGAAGATTTAAATGTAAATAACAAAGAATCTTTTGCTTCATTAAAAATCAAAATCAAAAGAATAGATGATAACAAATATGAAGCAAGTACAAATACTGATGAAAAGAAGATAATTAATAATTCTGCAAAAAATATTGAAAGGTATTAAAATATCTTAGTTGTAGATATATAATTGAAAATTCTTTTTTATTAATATTCAAAATCATTTGTAGATATGAATGTGATGAGTGTAATGAAAAATTTAGGACAAAACAGATATTAAAAAATCATGTTTCCGAAAATCATAGAGGTAAGATATTCCTTCTATAAAGCTAGAAAATTATTGTTATAAAAATGTTAACTTTATTATGTTGTTAAATTAAGGGCCTTATGATATTGAGTGTGATATATGCCATACCAAATTTAGAAAAAGCTCTGCACATAAAAAACACCAACCATGGTGTCAAAAGTACATAATGTACAAATGTAATATTTGTGATAAAATTTATTGGTAAGAGCATGATAAATTTAATAAAAGTGTTATTAAATTTAAATATTAAATTTTATTCAGTTTCGAAATGATTTTAGTTACCAAGGTTCACTTAATAAGCACTTAAAAACGCATAATAAACTTTTTGAGTTGGATTTACCGTCAAGTGATATATAGACGATGGAACGTAAATACATAACATGCGTAACATGTATAATAGGTATGTACATTAATTTAAAGTTTTCTTACAAATAAATCTCCGTATTATTGTATAAAATAAAAATTTAATTTTTAGACTGAAACCGGACTGGTTTTCCGTAATAAGATTAACTTTTATAATTAAAGGCATCTTCGGTAGTTTGTGATGTACTTAATCAATCAAAGAAAAAATATTTAAGTAGATAGAAGATGCGGTTTAAAAAATCGTATTTTCTTTTCAATAAACAGAGGAACGAATCTTCATAGATCTAGAATATTTGTTTTTATACCAACAAAATTAATTTTTTTAATTTTATGTCGAAATTAATTTTATCTTAAGATTTAATCAGGTTTAAAGAAAGACATTATAGTCTTGCGCGATAATCATTATTTCAGCCTAAAAAAATATCTATTAACCTAAGAAATAGATTTTTTAAATAAATTTTTGCTTAAATGTTCATTCATTAAGAAAACCTTTTCTTTAATACTCATATTTTTATTAATTACTTTAATTTTGAATGCGTTAACTGCACTGAAAATATGTTTTGGAGCGATTACACATTTTGTAGAATAAAAATGTGGTTTCAATCATTAGAAACGTTTTAAAGAAATTAATTGTATTGTTTAAATGCTTCATATCTTACAATACGATAAAATTTAAAAATTACTTTTATTTACTTTTTATTATTTTCAATAGCTCTATTTATTAAATGTTAAAAATATTACTTTACGAGGAATAATTTCAAAATATAATTTTAATGTTATAAAAGATTATTTTTACGTATTTATTGATATACATTTTATTCAAGGTAGGTAAAAATCTAGAAAATGCGATGTAAAGCTTTATAGTCTAGTGCCTTCAAATATCAAAATTTTTCTTTCTTTTGATGTTACTAACGTAATATAAGATCTCATACAGATATTAAAAGAAATTTTTGAATAAATATTTTTAAGATATTGTTAAAGAATTTTTTATAAAAACACTGATTTATTCAGGATAAGTGTAAATGATTGAAGAAAAGTTTTAACTTTATAGAGTAATAGATATGATCTCTATTTAAAAGTTCATTTGTTTCTATATGTAATGTATAATTTTTAATTAAATATATGATTTTAATTTTTTGTAGATCTTAATAATAATAAAAATAAAAGATTGTAAAACCAAACAATTTAATATTGTTCTTTATGTCGAGTTAAGCAATAATAATTATTACACAATATATTCCCATCTAAAATAAACAGAAGTTTCATGTGTTTAAGTACTAAATCTTAGTACTTTGAGATGGATTAAGAGCTACTGTAAACCTTCAAATGCATAAATAAATACTTTGTAATTAATATCATACTACATTCTTATATTTGCGTAATCTTGAAAATTAATTATTGTACACTGTAATTTTATTTTATGAACAAAGTTTCAACCTTATTTTCTGTGGCATCGTTTAGTTGCGCATCTGACAACGCAAACACTTGGGTCTGTTGGCATATTGTAGATCGCTAAGAGCATGGCTAGTTGGCTATCGCTTGCAAGAAGAGGGTCAATCCATACGATTATGGCTCTTGTGCGAAGGACTATTATCATGAATTTGTGCTGGTTCTGCATTGTTGGGTGAATTTCAAGATTTTCGCAGTTACGCATTGCGTAGTCGGCACTGTACTATCTTACCCTACAAGTGCCCTCCTAAGGAGGTTTATTTCATGCTTCACAATAAATTAATTATTTTAGTAAAATTTTTTATATTCTTAAAGTTTATTTAAAATTTTGAAAATTTTTGAAAAATTTTGTAGGACATATTTTTGTTTAAAAATTATCTAGCTTAAATTAATAAATTAATAACGGCAAGGAAAAGTCAATTAAAAACATAACAAATTGAATTAAGTAACGTCCTCTTGTCACGTAACAATAACGCTCGGATATCGCCCTCTTCTACAAATTCTCGATCCGCATGTTGTCGCCGTAAATTTTGATACTTGAGAGAATAAAGCTTTTTCAAAAATTATGTGCTCTTTTAGCGGAAATCTAAGAAAAATCGATTTTTGTTTCATCACTTATAACTTTTTAACTATTAACGGTACAATATTTTAACTCTTGGCATTCGAAAATTCAGATCAAATCCCATTGATTAAAAAAAATTTCATCAAAAAATCTTTATTTGTTCAAAAATTATAGTCAAACAAAGAATGTCCATTTAAATGTAAAAAAATCTACTTATATAATTTTAGTTTAATTTTATTGTAAAATTTTATTTAGCTCTAACGTTTGAACAAATAAAGATTTTTTGATGACATTTATTTTAATCGATAGAATCTCACCTTTCGAATGCCAATAGTTAAAATACTGTACCGTTAATAGTTTAGAAGTTATACGTGATGAAACAAAAATCGATTTTTCTTAGATTTTCGCTAAAAGAGCACAACTTTTGAAAAATCGAGAGTTTGGCCGAACTAAGGCTGCTTCCTTCATATTTTAACATTAGAAAACATATCCCAAAGTTACAGGAAAATTCATTACCCAAATGTCGTACACTCTCCTTGTAAGTTTTCTTATCATTTTCGTTCTTATTGCTGTAATGTATTGTATTATGATATTTTGAAGAATTTGTAATTAATTAACATATTATAAATTAAATATTAAAATTAGGTTCCAAATAAGATACAATGTTCTAGCTACTATCGAAAAATTAAAAATTTTAAACGTAAAAATCCAAAAATTTTCTTCATGTTTCACAACTTTATAAAAAAGAGAATTCTTTACCGAATCATCCTGCAGTGCTGTATAACCTTTCAAGTCGGTTTGTGCACTCAACGCGAAATAATGACGGGTATTAAAAGAAATTGCCGCAAAATGCGCGTTGAAAAAGTGAAGCTTCGGTAAGTAAAGGCGGATAACGATAAACGAAGGTAGAGAAGAAGCGCACTCAGGTAAAACATATTCGCGTGCACAGCTCGCGGAACTCTAGTCACGCGCTGCAACTTCTGCTTTTCTCTCCATCTCTCTCGGCTGCTTTTTCCGCGAAAGAGGGAAGCATCCTCGCGCGAAGCGCAGAGCAACACATTTTTCACGGATAACAATGCGTAGGTGAATATTTTTGTAAGAATTCGGAGCGAGAACAGGGTTTTGGTCAGAAACCTGATTTTTTAAACAAACCGAGAGTGATCGTCTGACTGAAAATGACCAACAGTTTCTTGGAAAAGGGCTTTATTTGATAAAAGATTAGCTTTCATTAATACGAAATTTCTTTTAAACATAATTTATAAAGTTACAAGTATATAACCTTTCTAAATATTAGAAATTTTATCAGCTCCTCGATCCACCTGAGGCTGCAGTTAAAAAAAAAAAGTTGATTAAACCTTCCACTTAGTCAGTCCAGATAGTGCAGGTTTCGTCGAAAGGAGCATGTTAAAAAAAAGATGATTTTTGGCTGTGAAATGGAAACTTAATTTTTAGCGTAGATTGGTTAAAGATACATTAAATAATGAGAAAATGATGGCCTTGCAGCCGCAACACTTCGGGAACACTTGAAGACTGAATTAAAAATATGTGTTTTATCATTATCACTCTATCAGAGGGAACAACAGCTTATAGAGTATCTTTTCGGTGTGAGCTTTACTTGAAACTGTAAGACTAACTATATTTTAGTGTTTCAGCACTGTGGAGACTTCATATCCAGAAGTCTATCGCATGGAACTGAATTAATACGATTGAAAAACCACTTGCCAGAAATTAATAAAAAATCACATGCTATTCCTTGCCCGCTGATTCGTGGTAACTGTTTCTTTTTTTATATACATAAAAATATCAACGCGGTTATTGTTTCACATAAAATGTGTATATAAAGTATTTATTTATTGATTGATTGTATATTACACAAAACCTTATATAGAGTGCTAATGATAAAACACATATTTTTAATTCAGTCTCGAACTGTTCCCCAAGTGTTACGGCTATAAGATCATCATTTTCTCATTATTTATTTAGTTAATGTATTTCTAACCAATCTACCCTAAACACTAAGGTTCCGTTTCACAGCCAAAAATCATCTTTTTTTAACATCCTCCTTTGCAAACTCAGGTTCGCGTCATAATACCGATAAAAAAAAGGCGTGAAAGTGGCAGCGCCGCGACTCGCGTAACTGACATATCGTGCAGCGCAGGCTTCCAAAAAAAATCGGAATTCCGCGAATAGGCGGCCTTACGCAGGAGGTCTCCCCCTCGCAGCATCCCTGCGCGGTTCATCTCCCCTCCGCGCGGCGCTGCTCGGAGCTCACATCGCCACCCCGCCGTCACTCTCTCTCCCTCGCGCGTGACGCCAGCGTCCTCCACCCCTGCAGGCTCCGGAGCTTGCGCCGGCAAATCCGCTCTCTCTCTCTCTCTCTATCTCTATCTATCTTTCTCTCTCTCTCTCTCGCTCGGTGGCCGGCCGCGAGAAGGAGCGCCGAGATGGAGAGGCAGTAGTCGCCCAGTCGTTGCCACGGGCGTAGCAGCCGGATGTTGGACATTGCGGACGCGTAGTGCTACACACACTCTCTCAGTCACCGGTGCTTGCCTCTCTCTCTCTCTCTTTCTCTCCCCCGCAGGCAGGGCTCGCGAGAGCGAAGGAACCGCCGAGAGAGAGCTGCGAGGGTGTTGCCGTTTTTTTTTTTTTAGTGGAGAGGAGCCCCCGCGAGTAAGTGCGCGCCGGTGTGTGACTGCTCCCCTGCATCGCAGTGCGTGTCGTCTGTTGATCTCTCACCGCAAGTGCTCCGCGCCCACGAGGATGAGAAGCTCCACCGCCGATGCAGCCCCGGCGGAGAGCTCGAGTCGGCCGCCGCCGCCACCGCCGCAGCAGCAGCAGCCGCGGCCGAGTTAAGCCTGCAGGTAAGGATCGACGGCACACGATGCGCACAGCCGCGCCGCGCATCCACGCGCACCGAGATCCGCTCTGCTCTGCCGCAGGAGATGCCGCCGCAGCCACCGCCGCCGCAGCCGCCGATGCTGTTTTCGATGACGATGATGATGTGAAGGGGGGTGGGGGTGGGGGGATCGATCAGGCACCCCCGAGATTCGATGTTGATGCCGAAGCCGAACGCAAGAGCCGAATAGCCGTTGGGGCTTCGAGACGAGGCTTCTAAGATTAGAAAGGGGGAGGATTTCTTCGTTAGCGGATGAGGAGCGATTATAAATAGTATTTGCCGATGACTAGGAGTTAGTAAGCGGCGCACGATGCCGGACGATGGCTTCGCGTACTCGGACTGCATCTACTTACCAATTAATGTGCGGGTCTTTTTTTAAAGAGATTCTTTTGAGAAGTAGACGTTGAAAGAGGATTGCGGTCTTGTAATTTTATAAAGCCATACCTTTGCTGGAAAAACGATTTCCTAGAAACGTAATTCGTGAAATTTATAAATTAGTTATAAAAGAGATTTCCTAGAAACATAATTCGTGAAATTTATAAATTTATACCTTTGCTATAAAAACTATTTCCTAGAACACATGATTCGTGAAATTCGTCGGGGTTGAAGATCCTTTTTCCGAAATTGTCGCATTTCGCGGAATCCGCCGACTTTAGAAATTTAACGTTTTAAAATCTCAAGGGAAATTGAGTTTGAACAGAAAAACAGTTTATTTCCCTCGAAACAAGATCAACTAGTATACAAGATGTCTTAAAGTGATTACAATTTCGCCTAAAACCAGCAAATGGATTCTACAAAAGAAAGATCCATATAATAAGGTTTCTTTTATTGTCTTAACGTCTCTTTGAGACAGCGTGAATCCTTTGCGTTTAAAAGGATTTTCCCGACGAGTCACCCTAGAAAACCTTATTACAGGCCTTAAGCCCCAAGCGGAAGCTTTTCTTACGGAGAGCGGCGGTGAAATTTTTTCCAAGTACACACTTTTTTCCCCGAGAGTCGCCCACGCAATCATATACGATTGAACTGCAATAATAAAAACGTGTAGCGTTACGCAAATGTTGTCTTTCGCGGAATTTTCTTCTCCCTTCGATTCGCTTCCTTCGCGCAGCGCGGCGACGATGGTGGGGAATTTTCATACTCGGA
This sequence comes from Ormyrus rosae, assembly GCA_035047165.1. Lineage (NCBI taxonomy): Eukaryota > Metazoa > Arthropoda > Insecta > Hymenoptera > Ormyridae > Ormyrus > Ormyrus rosae. The sequence goes on from JAWWML010000032.1 coordinate 10,070,438, forward strand.
TGACATTCCTCCTTTGTCGTCGCTTTCATTTTCCTCCCTCTCTCTCGTTTCTCGGGTGTTGTTTGTGTATGATACGGAGGGGGGTTTATTTTTTTTTCCCAGAGACAGATCGTCGATAAGCGAGAAAAGATTGCGGTCCGCGCGCTTCGCTTTTATATACGTTCCCGTGGAAATTGCTAGGGTTCTTATGGGCTCGGGCAGGTTATCGCGACGAGTTACCGGTTCGTTGACTTGTGAATGTTAACGTTGAAGAATTATGATGGGCAGCTGCGGATTTCTTTTGCTAATTGCTCTTAATGAATGATTAAATTATGAATAAATTCAATGGTTTTATGTTGTCTTAATTAATGTATTGAATTTAATAAAAAAAAACTGGTTTCTGACGGTATTTTTGAAATAAAGAGAGCAAGTGCGTTAAATTTCATCCGTACAAAAACGTAATAATCTGCAAACAAAGAGCCACATTTGCAGGAAGAAAAATGTTCGCCAGCAAAAGGGGGAAGCTCTCTTAATAAACTATTGTTTGCCCAATTCTTAAAAAATTAGCGAGCTTTATAATTAGTCGGCGGGCTCTTGTCCCCGTTGCGCGGCCTCTAATTCTCTCTGTGTATGTGTCCTTTGAGCATTTTTTCGCGCGTCCTCAAGCGTTAAGGAAAGACGCGACGTACGTTAGTTCGGAAAACAGAAGACCGAGAGAGAGAGAGAGAGGGAATTTTGCACTTTAAGAGGAATTTCCTTTGTAGCCGTCCGTATGATAAAAACTCTCCGCGAGGATTATAAGCCGCGGAGGAGTCACGTGTTGCGTTTAATCTCGTACGAGGAATTTTTGCGCGCGCGAGAGGCTTTTTCGGAGAAACGACTGAAATGCTCCGGCGAACTTGAGAAAAAGGAAAGCGCCTGCTTTTAAACAGGGAAAGGTCGCTTTTGACGCTCTCTCGGCTATTGCACGTGTACGGGCGGTTTAGGTGTACTTGCTGCGCAGGAACGTCGTCGTCCGTCATATGTTTAGCTCACGTAATTTATTGATTATCGCTGGGCGATATAAATATCGACGGTATTTTTAGTATTATTTATAAGATCATTAAAAAAAAGTATTGCGCGCGCCGAGGGACTTGCGTTTTTTCACCTTCGATTATTTATAATTTTTCCGCGCGATTTTTTAAAATAATCGTTGCGGTGTAAAAATAATAAGGCGACGAGAATCGTTGTAGTATCTGTTGCTGTAATTATTGTAATTGTTGCAGGGAATGAAGGCTTTTAGTAAGGGTTGTAATTTAAATATACGTCATCCGCTTAGTTTTGTATGTGCGTAAAATAAAATTATCGCCGAACTTTTATAGGAAATCAATACTGTATTTTAAAATGACTATTGCATAACTGTTCTAGTACAAAACTAATTTTATAGGCGATTGGTTCTTATATCTTGTTGTTTCATTTTAATACGTATATTACGTGCAAGGTTCTGACTTTACTTTTCCCTTTACTGGTTAATAGTAAGTTATTACAGTCATTACAAACTTTTTATTAAACATTTAAAGCAGAGTATTCAATTTCAAATTTGTTGTAACGTGAACAGTTGATGCCTTTACTAATTGCTCTTAATGAATAATTAAATTATGAATAAATGCAAGCTTTGTTTTCTTAATTAATACATTTTTAGTTGAAAACCATTAAATAAAAACAAATTAAAAACTTTTTAAAGATTAGAAATTGGTATATTGAATTACTTGCAATCTCAGTATTTTCTACTTTAAAGCTGAATTACTTGCAATCTGAGTATTTTCTATTTTAAAGCTACAAAAATAAAAAAGAGCAATTGTTGTTCTTTTCGAAATGTTTATTAGAGTTCTTTTATATCAAGATTTTTCATCGGAATTTACGATTTTGGATTTTTATTTTACTTACTATTTCAACAAATAAATCAATAGACAAGTTTTAAAGCAACTTTTAAATTCTACATAAAAACTATAGTTTTATATCTATTATTTGCTTTACCCTCTTTTTATGAAAATTCTTTAAAATAGTTGTTCTCTGATGAACAGATGACACTATATTTCACGTCCAATTCTTTTCATATTGTTAAAAGTTTTTCATGCCGTCTGGAATTTCATGTTGGAAAATTACAACATCAAAGTTTTCAAAACCAAAAAGTGCTTTTACTTTTGTACCAAACAAGTTTCGAACAAATTGCGAAAAAACCATTCTCCGTTTTTACTTGAGAAATAAAAATTGTTTCCACATCCTAAAATCCTAAAATCTCCCGCATTGTCGGCTACGTTACTACAATTATATATTAATAAGTAACTTATTATTTGTACAAAAATTTTCATCAAGGAGTAAATTAGTTGCTGCTCGCACGAAAATTATGAAAACTATTCTGATGAGTATTGTAAACAAGCAAGGACATTACTTTGTTTACAAACGTTTACAAATAAGACGAAATTCCGCGTTCCCAATTGAAAAACAATAAACATATTTACCTATTCATCGAAGCACTCAATGTTCCTCGCTCCAACAATTTCAAAGATTTAATCAAAAACCCGCCTCTGCATTACCATCCGCGAGAAAAGCCCAGCTTCAAAACGAGCCGAAAATAAAGGAGACGGCGCAGCTTTTCGAAGCCGCAGCCAATATTCGCAGCATCCACTTCCTCCTTTCGCAATCCCGGGTTATCGCGCCTTCGGAACAAAGGAATAGAAAATGCGCTCGATTTCTCGACGGCGGCGACGTGGTAGAAGGGTCGCGCAATTGTATATACTTGGGGTGGGCCTTTCGCGCGCATCGTGGAAGGGGACGGCTTTCGGAGCGGCTCATCGACTCCCCAAGAAGAATCCTCGAGGCGTCGGAGAGCTCGGCAGAGGGACTCTGTTTTATGGGAGGGGCCGCCGATCGATTAACGAAGCGATGATTCTCCTTGAGTTATGGGCATCGCGTCGATCAACGGAGTCCCGAATCGTAGTTTTGGGAGCAATAATGAAGCATACGTTAATAATATCGTGGAATATAAATTGCGCCTCAAAAGTGTAGACGAACGCGCGATCAATTCTTTATCGAAAGACATCCCGAACCGACACGCTCTCGAATCACGAGTGGAAAGAACCCGGAACGTGCGTAAATTGCAACGCGAAAATATAGGTTAATACAACTGCGGACAATATCCCGAGCGAGCAGTGCGTCGACGTCGCGTGTTTTATCGGCAGAGAAATTTCGAACGATGGGAATTTTATTCATGAGAAAAACGTATGAAACACCGCGAATCTTGGAGTCGGCGAGTTATGTAGGCTTTATTCCGAAAGAATCTTATTTTTACGCCGAAAACGTTTTTACGATCAAAGCTCTCTGCATTGCTTTAAAAAATATTGGGGGAGGGGGGGGGGGGAGGTTCGCCCGCGAGAAAATTGCATATTTAAACTCGCGCGGAGAATTTTAAGAGGAGTCAATAATCTCGCTAGACTGACGTATGATGATTAACATGTTTCATGGTGTGTTGAGGCTCAGTTTTATTAAATTAGATGTTGAATAAAATTATAATGAACGTTTGTTATTGCGATTTCTTCGGACAAGCAATTATTTTCGTAATTCGTTTAGTTTTAGAGTGAAATTGCTCTTTGCCGCAGTTACAATTCTAATAAACTTAAAAATAAACCAAAATGTCGTCAGAATCCTCTACAAGGAATGCTAATTCTTTGAGCTGTTCCGCAACTAAAGCAAACTAAAAACGCCGAGTGCAGTGCATAAGACAAAACCCCTGAACTTATTGTTACGCAACAGCTGCTCTCGCTTACTTTCCAAATAGTTTTCCGGCTCTTTCAAAAGTATACGTCTATACTTGCGGCCGCGACGCCGACTCCGCCGAGGTGTAATTAGAGTTATGGCCGTGGCGGCGGACGAAAAATGTATTAAGGCAATTGCGGGAGTCGCGAAATCCCATTAACCGTAACGAGATTACGCGCGACGGAGCTTCGAAAAACCGGGAAAGAGGAAAACGGTGGTCTCGATTTTTTTTTTGCTCGAGGGACACGATTTTGCCGACTGGCTTAAAGATTTTGGCTGATACTCTGCTTTTATTCAGCACGAGGCATTTGCATAAATTGTCCGGACGTTATTAGAATAATTATTTTTAACGCGAAACAATTATTTAAGTTTTACATTTATAGATTATATTTCTTTATTAATTTATTGTTTTTTAATGGGGGTAGAAGCTTCAAAAAACCCATTTTTTTTATTGTCTTAAAAGTTACTTTAACATCTGTAGAATGCAATAAACTTTACTGCTTGGGCTAATAGTCAAAACTATTTTAATGAGAGCCTATATTCGAGACGCACTTTTGCGCGGCTATACGGACATAGCGAAACTCCAAACGTGTTTTTTTCGAAACTTTTTTTTTCGCAAAGTTTAAAATCCGCGTACACGATTACTCAAAAAGTATTCAGCCGATTGGCTTCAAATTTAAGACACGTTTTAATAATACTAATGATTCGTGGATGAACCTCAAACAATATTAATATTTAACTAATAAGCATATTTTTAATACAAAAAAAGAGGACAATTTTTTTTTTTAAATGAACGTTTTCGATTTTATGTCTACCACTTTTACAATTTTTTTTTTCTTCAAACAGGTTCACCAACTGGCCACAGGACTAAATTAAGGTTTTTTTTTCCTAACTGTTGCGGATTATTATTGATGGCTCTAGAGTGTACACCGTGTCAAACATTGCTTCACGACTTACTCAAGACTTTTCAACTCAGTTATTTTTTGTTATTTTCAAATAAAAAAAATTGTTAAAACAAGTCAAAACATAAGTAAAAAGAATCATAAAATTTTAAATACATTTATTTTGTTCCTTGTCGTCCAAAAAAATTCTTAAAAATTGGCTAATTTTTGACGTTCTACACGGTATTCCCCCCTCAAGCAGAACAAGAAATCGAAGAAGAAAGTGAAAAACAAAATTTTATAGAGACATTTAATTCCTGCTGTCTCTTTCTTAATGCGGGTTTACATGCACTATATCTAAAGCAATTTTGTATTGTTATATTTGTAAAACGTACGTATCCGATATTGGAAAAAGTTATGAAATTTTATTTTACGACGTTTTTCAATAATACGTCCCGTTACCGTTTTCAATAATAACGTACCTTATTTCCCGAACTTTATATGTACGTAGGAAAATTTTAAAAGCGCAAAAAAACAACTAACTTTATTAAAACTGTGTATTCCCTTTTTAAGGCATTTCCATAACGCAGATTTAAATTCATGCAACTCCGATAAAAGTAACAGCATTATTTAATGCGAAAAACTGAATCTACCGTATATGTTGATACAATAAATAATTCGATATGTATTAATCACAGTACGACTTATGCCGCTAAAACAGACATACAACAGATTTGATCTTCGCTTACCATTTAAAGCTTCCACGTAAAATAATCTTTATACCGCCCGGTCGAAGTCGCCAGAAAAAGAGCCATCGATACCTTCCTCGGCACTCGTATTATTCGACGATTTGCTCGGCGGCATTATCGATGGCGCACTTTAAAAGCGCGATGCGCCAACCCAGCGCGAACTCTCGCGGGTGCATTTTAACATCGCGCGGTCGAAAAAAAAAAAAGAAAAAAACAACAAGCGGAGAAACAAACGACAGCGGCAGATAATGCGAGCTCTTCGGCTCTTGTTTAGCGATACGAGAGGGTTATTTACGACTTTACGGGCGGACCGGGACTATTTGTTTACGCGCATATACACTTGCGGAGAGAGCGGAGTTTCGAAAAATCGACCTGCGGACGCCTTTTTTTTTATTATCTTTTTAGTGCGCTTGTGTTTCGTTGTCGCTCGAAGGAAGAGGATTGCTTGAAAAAAAAAAGAAACAGGATTTAGGCGATTCGTTGCGAAGATAAAAAATGCTTGAACTGTCGATTAAAAAACGGTAAGCATGCAGTTCCTACTTTTCTCAGAGGCATCGAGAAACTTTTTCGCGATTCCAAATATATTTGAAGATAAAACAAACTCAAAATTCAAAAGTTTTTCTAATTTGAATTCAAATGTACCTGCACGCTTGTACTGTTGTTAAACACTGTTGTTAACAAATATACATATTTCCAAAATCATTTACAACTACGAAGTAAAATCTATTGATACGTGGCACTAAACTTTTTCAAATTAATGTAATATAACAAATTTCATTAGAATAATTTGAATTTCCTTTAATTAATTTTCAATTGTAATATTATACCAATAAATTTAATGGCCATCAGTTAAAGTTTTCGTAATTTATTTATTACGTTAGTTCAATATTAACACAAGTAATACGTACCTCGGAATTAAATTAGTTACATAACACCTCACATGTTACATGTAGTTATGATTTAGAATCTAATGGAGCGACGTATAGACGTGTTGGTTCGATGACGAAACACTATACTCTGCTATATAATTGTATTGAACCAAGTCACCGGAAGCGTATAGATGCCGGAAATGAAACTTGGAAATCAACGGAAATGGAAAATCAGAGAACTTGACAATTTGGTATAGTTATAGAAAAACAAGATGGTCGTATTTCCTACGATAATTGTTTCAAAATTTTAAACTTGCAGGCGTTTTTTTCCACAACGAATAATGACAAAAAAAAAACAACGAGAATCTTTCTAGTCCAAAATTTCAAAATACCGGTCTGCACAGCTTAATTATAAATAACTAAAACATTCCCCGCGCGTCAGTTTTTCAACAACGAGATGCGGTTCTCCAAAAAAAAAAAAAAGCACAGCTCCGAAAGCGGACACCACTTCGTACAGGAATAACCGTCGAGGTCCGGCACAATTTTTAGCCGCGAAAATTGCACATCCTCGCTAACTCGACGAGCACACGAGGCCGCCGCCCGCCACCGCAGCGTCCAGAGATTCCGAAATTGATTCCGCCGCGAGATTAACTGCGGCAAAGCGAGAGAGAAAGAGGGAGAGAGAACAGCTGCGCGCAAACTTTTGCTTGAGGGAGGAATTTCTCGTTGTGCAAACACACTCGGGAAATCATTTTCGCGCTCTGCCCGAGAGCACGAGGCGTGCAGCCCCGTGGCCTTCGTTTCGCGCGCCGATATATATACTTTGGCCGACGATGCGCGTTTCGAGCGTTTCCGTCAACTCGGCAAAGCTCGCCTTTGCCGAGTTTATATTGCGCGTCGTCTCGTCGAGCGACGCCTCGATTGTTCACGATTCGACTGCCTACAATATCGTCTTCGTCGTTTCCCCGTAGGAGCATTTATTCGTTTAAGAAAAAAACGTAAGAAACTTCGGGCACGCGAAAAGTTTCTTTTTTTTTATGTATACAATAAAATACTGCGTACGGGGACATATATATATATATACGATACGGGAAATATAGCTTTCCCTTCTTGAATTAATGCCGGTGGGTTCGGTCGTCGTCCCGACGTGCTCTCCTTATTTCACGAAAATCCTCTTGTAAACAGTGGCCAAGCCGCCGCTTCCGTTTCCCGTCGAGTGTTGTTTTTTCATATTTTACGTGCCCACGATAAATCGGAAGTGCTTTTTCGAGTATATATATATATATATATATGCTCCTCTCTTCTCCTATACGTCCGACGAGCGAATATTTATTTCTTGATTAAAAGATTTATTCGCCCGTACAGCCCGCAAACTTTACATTGCATTATGTACTCGCGTATAAAACGCAAACGAAAAGGTAATACGGCGACCCTTTCATCCCGCCCGCGGGGAATATTTTTGCGCTTCTAATCTCGCGCCGCCGCGTTACTTAAAATAGATCGGACGAGACGGGCAATTTCTCGCTATTACCGCGCGGCTCTGAAAAAAAAGCTCTCTCCCGACCGCGAAAACCGCACTCCTGCGCTCCTCTCGCGCCGTGAAAAATGGGATATCTCAGCCGGCGGGAAAAAAGCTCTAAATACTCGCCATAAATCCCGGCTACATCATAATCCCCGCACGATTTGCAGCCCCCCTCTCGCGAGCGGCGAGAAGCTCTCGAAAACCGCAGTCCATTTAAAATCGAATCGCATTCGTATATATACATCGTACTCCGGCCGGAGACGGGAAGGCATCATATCTCCGGAGGCTGCGGCCTCCCTTTCAGCGCGCGGCTAGAAAAATAATGGCCGCGATTCGCAAGACAAATAACGAGGCGGCTCCCTCTTTTCCAGAGGGGGAGGGGAAAGTAGGCGAGCGCGGGTAACGCAAGCCGAGGTATCAATTAATTTTGACTAATTTATCGCGCGCAATTGTGTCTGGGAGGCGAGAAAAATTTCTCGAGCTTCCGCCCGCGGGGATAAAGCTTTTTTCTCCCGGTAATTCGTTGCGGAAATTCGAGGAATTAATTTACTACTCGGCTTTATACTTATATATTTGCAATTTTGTGAGAAAAATAAATTTTGTTTATTCGAGAATATAACGGTTGTTCTTATGTTTCTTAGGTTCTTAATCGATATAACGTTCTGAGATTTTGCTCTTGATAAAGTGTCTTGTACGTACGAGAATGGAAACACGTTTTTTCCATTTAGTACTTGCATTAAGTATTATAATAGAAAATACTTTCTTTTAGAACTGTATAAAAATAAGCTCTGAGGAGAAATCGATTATCTACTTCAGGATATAAGCCGCGTCATGTAGATTTTATGGAAATATTAAATGTCTAATATAGCATTAATGAAAAATTACTGCAAAATCCTTTTACTTGAAGTAAATTACGTAATTAGCTGTTTTGCGATTCAAATTAAACGATTTTGAAACTATTTTTTAGCGGACAGAGGAAAGTACTCTCAGTTAATTCTTAGGATCTAAAAGATTTCTTAAAAGTGAAATTAAATTCATTCAATTGTATTTACGTTGAAAAAAAGCAAAGTCAGCACAAAATTTGAATTCAATTATCTAGAAACATTTTAACTCGATCGCTCTTGTTTTATTTTTTAAACGCTTCTAGGCAAAATGCAATTTGTAACGAAGCTATAGTACACGTCACTGCTGTACAGACAGCTTCGCGAGAATGCTTCTGACACATTCATTATTTGCTAATCCCTCCTAATCGCCAACGAGCAAAGCTCAAAATCAATTCCAGAGCCAAAAAGAACACCGAAGCGGCGCGTCGATGCCTCAAACAAAGGCTGAAAACCGAACAAAGCGCAATACTCCCTAAGCTAATTACCTTCAAGGCGCGTTCTCAGAATATCTCGGTCCATTTAAAAGTATCCTCGCAAAGGAAATGTAGCTTTTGAATGACCGTCGCTTTGCGTTCTCCTTCGGTCCTCGAGCTTTCTCGCGCCGATTGTTCTTTCGCGTTACCCCTGCAATCGATCGTAATTGGAATCTTCATTGAGAAGTGCTTTTTGCTTCCGAAGCTACGCTGATCAGTGCGATATTTTGGTCAATTAAGTTAATTACAAACTATTTGACAACCGATATCGGGACGGATCACCAATTAGAGCGGACTCGTTACAATCACAGTCGGTGGGAAAACTATTCATTGCGCGGAGCCGACCAATTCGATCCCTCGTTATAACCGCCGTATACTCATAAAATTTTCAGCGAGAGATAATCGCGTGCCTTATATCGAGAGGCGCATTTTCAAGCAAAACAATATACGAGATTTTTCGGCGCCGCCGCGCCGTGCGATTAAAGGCCCCGCTGCAGTCTCTCTCTCTCTCTCGCGTTACCCGATTTTCATCAAAAAGTAATTATCGCCGGGCAATTAGCGGCCCCGTCGCGCGAACCGTATACGGGACTTGCTCGTTAATTATTCGGATTCGCGATTATTAGAACGGCCGATTAGGCGGGGATTAATGCGAGAGGCGGCCGCCGCCGCTGCGCGCTTCCCGATGCGCGATTTATCTTCCGGAATTATTTCGCTCACACCTTCTCAACGAATAGTTAGAATTAATATTTTTTAGAAAGTTTCACGAAAAAATCGAGATAGAAACCCCCGAAAAATCTCATCAACTTATATACTTATTACACGCATCGGCCGAGAACGTATCAATTATATATCCCTCGTTGCAGCCTAACGATCGTCAAGCAGGCGGTCGCATTTTCCAGCCGACTGCGTCCGCGTCTTACGTCTCTCCGCCAAATCCTCGCTTTCCATCCATCCTCGTATACTTTTGCCCGGCGTCCGCGTCGCTCTTGCTTTTTCACCCTTCGCGCTGCGTCACGTTCCGAATATATATATACGCGGCCCTCGATGCGCTCCATCATGCTTACCATAACAATGATTGCGCCTGGCTGGTTGACTCTCTTTCGAAGGGCGCGGGACGTCGGAATTTCGAACGAGGAATATATGCTCTTGCTGACGAAGATTTGCGTCCGTGATCGGAATGGATGTCTGTGTCTGCCGCGGCCGAGGAGAGAGTTTTTCCTCGGCAGACGCGACGTTAATGTAATTACAAAGGGTAAACGCGACCGTTGGCCGCGTTCTGCTGTACGACTCGTTGCCGAGGAGGTATATCTCGAGGGCTTTCTTACTTTCGCCGGAGGAGGGGGAAATGTCTTCAAAAGAAATGATAATCCGCGAAACAGTGTTGCGAAAAAGTGCGCCGACGACGATTCCCTCGGGCGTTCGGTGCGCTCTTCCTTTGTAAAACACTAGATTTTTTTTTTTTTCAAAAGCTACTCGCCTTTTAAAATTTTACGTCGCGCAAACTTTGCACCGAGGGCCGCGCTCGCGTTACAATTTTGATAAAAGTTTTTCAAAATTTCAGTCGCTCTTGTATACATTCGCGGCGAACACGATACAACTCTGGGCTTCTCCAAATTCTTATCGCGCGCGGCGTTTTCGCGAGCGTTATCCGCGAGAAGAAAAAAAAAAAAGAAGTAAAAAAAATTTAAAAGAAAAGGGCTGGAAAAAAGAAGGGAAGAGGCTGCTGCTGTCTTTTGTCCGGATTGGCCTCGAGAGTAACTCGCCCCCGCCGACTACAGCTGCGACAACGTCCGAGGCGAGGGGGGAGCTTTTACGGGCGCATAAAAACCGGCTGCCAGTCCCTCTCTCTCTCTCTCCTCTCATTCGTCTACTTTCTTTTATTTTTGATTTACGTCTCCTCTCTGTCTTTTTTTTGCCTTTACGCCTGATCTTTATTAGCCGAAGGAGGACGAATCGAAATTGTATACGTATGACGTACAAGGATGAGGACTTTACGAGGAGGATTTTTATTACGGCGCGGGCCTACGACTTCCTTGGACCGTTGCATAATGGGTTACAGATTGTTTCCGCGATAAGTGCCTTCTCCGTAGGTGGAATTTTTGTCCTGGAAAATTTGGAGATCGGATTATTGTTTGTACAAAGATTACGATTAAATTACAATAAAGAGAATTAAGCGGCGAGTAATTTGAGAAAATAATGCACTGCCTTTTTTTTAACGAAACGAGGATGGCTGGGGGAAGTTTATGTAAATTCGAGTTACCTTTTGCTAGCGAGATAAAAAATTAAATCTTTTCCGAGATCTAATTATGCAAATTTTCGTCAGCGACTGTTATTCCTTCTTTTTACAGTTCCAGGACAGTTCTTCTTTTCTTTTTTTTCTTAATCGATGTAAACACAAATCGATAATACAAAAAAGTCGGTTGTCCGTGAAAATTTCTCGTTCACTTATTTACGGATGATATGATACTAATTTCAACGTCCATTATTCGAACTTAGCCGTGTATTTTGATGCTCTCGGCAAATGTGGAAGCGTAAATATTCCTTTTTTAACCCGGATAATAAACAATTCTTCAAAAACACGACCAACGGGTCGATATGAAAATTTATTATAAACAAAAGCATTGCATAATACGAAGCTGGAAAATTTATCCGCCGCGAAAACACACATACCACTTCGAAAATCGACGTAAACTTCTTTTAAAATAAAATATTCTTCCTCGCGGGCAAAAAGCCCGCTCTAATTAGATTTTAATTAACAAATGACCGAGGCAAAGTTACGGCTCCTCTCTCTCGCCTCGGCCGGCGAAGAAGATCCTCCTCGTCCGGGGCACTTTTTCTCGTTATCGACCGGCTCTCTCGGCTTGCGTATACACGCCACCGGCGTGCACTTGGCCAAAGGCTCTGTAACGGCGCCGCGGCTTCCACCCTTATCTTCCTCTTTGCATCCCGAACGGCGGGGGAGGGGAGGGATTTTGGCTCCTTTGAGAAGAAGAGATATCCTCTTCGAGCATTAAACCGCGGAGGGGAAGGAAATCTGTGTAGCTTTGGATTTTTGTAAATGAAAGTAATGTTTGAACTCGGAAGAATGCGGTTCTCTCGTTTTTCTTTGGCGGTTTCGGGGTTGAAATTCGTTTTGAGGTTTTAGAATGGTTTGGAAACGAATCTTGCAGAGTTAAGTAGTAAAGTTTGAAAATAGTCAGACGCTTGCGCCTTATTTTTGAAGCAGATTAAGCCGGTTTATTACTTCGCAGCGATCTGGTTGCCGAAACGGTACAATAACGTGGAGTATTTCAAGTTTGCGTTCATCACTGCACTGATAATCAAACGCAAATGATACCTTGTTTTGTATCCCTGTAATACGATGAAGTAGATAATACTGACATTCAAAATTCAGTCGACTGCATTTGATAAACTCTACTTATATACATTATCATTAGTTTACGTAATAGAATTGTTCGGGTTTAGATCGATACGCGCGTTCTAGCCCTTTCATAAATAATTCTAGTTCTATAGTAGAGCAAACAGTATTTGCTTGTACCTGTTGCTTTTCAAATTTGGGAATTAGGTGTATATATGTATATATACTAACAAAAGGGAACTTGGTAAATATTATGAGAAAGTTTAGCATATTTCAGCGAGATTATATCTTTTGCAGAGTTTAAATTGTTCTACTCTTCCGGATGACAAGTACAATTTGCAAGGTACAACAACTAAAATAATTCTAAAGTATACGATAGTTTTGAAACTCTAAAATTGTTAAATATTCTTCGGATTAATAAAATTTAATAAATTAACAAAATAATTTAAACAAAATTTCAATTTTAATTTCAATTTAAAAGCAAAGAATCCGGTCTGCCTAAGTAAATGTTTTATTTAAAATTAAAACTTCTAATTCGACTTTCGTAAAATATGCTCAAAGATATAATTACATTCACTCTGCTTACCTTTTATATATACTACTTTTCAAGACCCGTAATAATCTTCCAGACTCTCGGTTAAAAAACCTTCCGCTCGATAACCTCTCCCTAATTAATATACGCGCTCGACGCTCGAATATTGACAAGATCTACAAGAACAAAATTGAATCGTCTCGCTTCTCCGAAGTTATTCTCCTGCTCCTCCCTCTCTCGAACTATCCGGCGGCTCGCGCTGCCAATTATAAAACAAAGGAGAAAGGCTCTCCGAATCTTCGTCGAATTCCCGAATCGTCGATGAATATAATATTGTCGATGCACGGGGAAAACCAGCCAGCGCAAATATACATTACAGAACCGGAGGAAAAGATTAAGCCGCGCGAGCGGCAAGAACTCTGCCCTTGCATAATTAAAGTGGCAATAATTCGAGCGCGCGGCGGGGGAGGCCTCCTTCGGAGCTCGCCCCGGATAATTGATTGAGTTCCTCCGAGACTTTCTCCGGTTTGCACGGCAAACACGCTCCGACGATTGGAGTCCGCGCGCGCGTTGCTGGCCGACTCTCTGTGTGTACGTGTTTGTGTTGGCGAAGACAACAACACGTCGACTTTTTGATCAACGTCGCGCGATTGCTTTTCGGCGCCGGACAAAAAGTGAACGGGTTTACGCGATCGATGGGTTTGCGCGCGGGTGCGAGTTTGCGCTTTCTCGCTGATTGACGCGTGTTTTCATTAAACCTGCGCCGCGTGATTATATATGTTTTTTTTCAAAAATACCTTGCGGACGCGTTCGTTTTTCTTTTTTTTTGACGCTGATTAAAAACCGTTTGTCACGTCGCAAAAGTGCAAGCTTAATGATAAATAAGCTTCAACCTGTCCCGAAACTAGAAATGCTTGCAACGCAATCCAAACTCATTATCAGCATTTAAACAATCTCTCGGGCCCTCGGCAGTTCCTTTCGCGGTAATAAAATCCGCAAAGCCTGCGGCGGCGACTCGGCGACGAAAAAAAAAAAAAAATCGTAAAATTATTTAAGTGCAAGGAGAGAGAGAGAGGTGGCGACGGCATAATTACCGGCCTCGGCCGGCATGGCGCCCGTCGGCGTATATTAAATTCGCAGCCGACGAGCGGCCCGATAAATCCTCGCGGCTATATACGCACAGGTGCGCCGAACGATGCTCGAATAGAGAAAAAAAAAGAAGGGCAAACGAGGAGCGCGGCGAAAATGATGCTCGTTTATTAACGGCGAGATGGGCCGATCTCGTAAGGAGGTGATGATTCTTGGGAATTTAGTATTTGTGCACGTCGTGGACTCGTTGTATAATTTTCCATTTCATCAGGCTAAATTTCGGAAGCTCGTTACGAAGCGATCGCCTCCGAGCGAAAAAAATTATCTTCAGCGCTTTCTTTCAATCGACGCTTTAATCCAACGACGATCCGAACAATAAATCCTCTTTATCATCTTTCACCAGGAGAGCCGTCCGCTCCGAAGCTCTCGCCGTCCCTTCAACACTTCCTACCGAGATAATCCCCCTCCCCGCTCGAACAAACAGAAATACATAACCGGGCGGTTCTCGCGGGGTGTCGCGACGTAACCGGGCCTTCCCCCCCCCCCGCACTCAGATAACCGGCGATTAAAAGCCCGCGACGGCGCAAAAGTCGCTTATCAACGATGCAATAGCCCTCGCGCGACAGCATTTACATAGGGCCTGCGGGGTCGTAGAGCACCGGATCCACTGTGCATTAGCGCGCGGCTCATCCTACTTACCCGATGCAATATATATGTATATATATGTATATATATATATATATATTCGCACCGCGACGCCGATATAATCGGAGGGGGGGGAGAGGGCCCGGTGTGTGCGTGCGCGTCGAGCCCGCGGGGCGATATCGATCGCACTTCCCCGTGGAGCTCTCTCTGCGCTTGTATACGCGCGGTGTGTGTTTTTGCGCGTGGCGAGCGCAAGATTGATTTTCCAGATGGAGAGCCGCCGCCGCCGCCGCCGCCGCCGCCGCCGCCGCCGCGCTCTAAGTGAAATCGCTTGTTAACGCACGCCGATGGATTTGTCGGCGCGGCCTGTGTCCTCTCTCTGTACGAGGGGGAGGGCAGTCGCCTCGACTATTTTTGCACTTAGCTCGGGCAGCGCGGCCTGTCGACGAGGGTTCGTAGTTTTGCTTTTTCGAGGCTACGAGGTCGTCGTCGGAGAGTGGCTTTTGTTTTTCGGCCGCCCGTTTGCCCGGTTCGGTATACGACGGGTTTTTTGGGATTGCGCTGAATACACGAGGTAATGTTCGTAGGACAGCGCTGAGAACGGTGTAAAAATTTGCTCGATACATTACAATATGGTTTTTTGCGAAAGTTCAACCAGCAGCGATAAGTCGAAAAGTTTATTCGAAATTTAAATTCCATCTCCTCGTAAAGATTTCCGAGCCACTCTCCGTCTCATACAGAAATTCGCACGATCCCCGCTCTGTACAAGCTCCGCTTGCGAATCGCATCGCCGCCGGAGCATAATTGAAATTACCTTTCTAAACCATTGCGATTGTTCCCCGCGAAAGTTTAATAACTCCGCCCGACATACATATATCTCTCCGCACTCGCTGGACCGTAACAAGAGTATCCTCCTCGTAACACACACAGCCGTGCGCACATACACACACGTTCAAAGATTCCCGTAAGATAAAAAATTGTTCATTTTCCGCGCGAAGGAGGGAGAGAGGGGGAGGTAGGGGAGAAAAGGGCGTCCGCTGCGGAGAAAAAGGAGTCGGTGACCCGGCGGACTCGCGATAAATCCTGCCGCGCGCCGACGTTCTCCCCCCCCCCTCCCCCGGGCCTTTTCCGCGTCCCTTATCCTACGGCCGCGCCGCAGAGCCCGAGAAAAGCGTTGAAAGCGTGCCAAGAGCCACCGGTCGAGACTTATATGTATATATAAGTACAAGCGCCAAAGATGAGATTTAATGTGCGCCCTGGTACGGGGATGCGGGCTCCGCGAGCTATAAGAGGCGGGGAGGGGGGCAGGCCTGCGTAATTACGGCTCGTTGCAGTATTTCGAGGGGCCGCATTGACTTTTGCTCGATCCATCGCCGCTGGATTGAAAGTTTTTCTTTCCGATTAATTAACGGTAAAACAGTCGTCCGGAAAATCGTCCCAATTTCATTCCTGGCTCTGTCCCCGTATAACTTCGCAAGCGGAATAAGCAGCGCGACTTATTCAAGCATACGAAATCGCGAAGGGTGCGCTTGTGTGCGGGTGTCGCCGCTCCGCTTGCCAACGGCTCCGCGACTGTTTGCCTCTCTCCTCTCGCGAGAGAGATAGCGGCTCCTCGGGAGAAGAGTGCGCGATAAGGGATGATTTATGAGTGGATAAGACCCCCCCACCCCCCGCTGGTTTTCGTTTCGGTTGACGAATCGTTCGGTGCAGAGGCGTCGTTCCCCCTTATTTTGCGTGGCTCATTAACGGAGGCGGGCTTCGCTTGATTAATGAGATGCGTGCGACGCTAGTTTTGATTGTTGTAATTAAGCCGGGATGCGGATAATGCAAATGTTTGCCGGGCGCTCGCCGCCGAGGAAATTACGGACTTGCTAATGTAAGTTTTAAGATGATAAACGCGAGGAAGGGCAAATTTATTTTTGCAAAAAGTCGCCTTTGAAATTTTGTAATTAAAAGATTTCATCGGTCGCTTGGACGTGAATTAGAAAATTCAAGGGTCGCGTTTGAGTTTTCGTTTGAACCAGTAAGAAAACTAAACGATCTAAAACGAGGGTTTATATAGAGCAAAGCGATTTTTTTCAATTTACGCGTAATAAAGCTACACTCGACGGAAAATTAATTTCAGCGAAACGAACAGCCCGGATGGATAAAGAAAAAGAAAAAAAAACAGAAAAAGTTTTCACCGCGCGAACGGCGACTTCGACCTCTGCGCTCAATCGCTTCCGAATCAGCCACTCGCTCAACTAAATCCACGGCGGATTACAGCGTGCACCGAGTCGCGCTCCGCACACCACTCATTTAAATGGTCAGCCGCGCCGACGAAAGAATCGTCGAAGGGGGCATTTCGCGCTCGACTGCCGCTGCCGGGAGGGAGGGGGAACGCGCGCGCAAACCGCAATTCCAGGGGACAAAAGGCTAAGAGCGGAAAACGATCGTCTCTCGTTATTACGGGCCGCGGTGGTCGCGGAGGGGGGTTTGGGTGCGCGTTGTTAAAGAACCTTATCAGTTGGGGGCCTCGTTCGACTTTATCGTTTCGCCGATGCGCGAGATTGCGTCGGACGTCGGTGCCGGGCGCGATTGCTTTGATGACGCGAGGCTTGGTATGTCGAGAGCCGCGGTGCGCCTTTGAGTTTATTTCCGTAAAAAGGCGCGCGCTGCCTCTCTTCGATTTCGTTGAGATTTAATCGCTGCACGTCGAACTCTTGACGTTGGGAGTCGGTTGGATTTTCGTCCGAGCGACTGGCAAGTATTATAGTGGCTTTTCAGCTGTTCTATTTAAGGATTAATCGTTTTTAAGGGTTAAACGTTTTTAATGCCGACTGTTCTTCTTTCGTGCCAAATTAAGCTTTGCTATAATTTAATTGCCATTATTTTACATTGTAATAAATCACAGTTCGAAAGCATCGACCCTTTACTGATTTCGGAAATACGTTTCTATATGCATTTAAATTAAGAAAAAAAAAATTGTTTTCAATTTTATTCTTTATGACTTTTCGATTAAAATAATAATAGCCCCCAACGGCTCTCTTCCCTCAACGGAATTCAATTTTAAAAGATTAGGTCAATCCATTTTTTTCGTATACACCTCCGCCCCGAAAAGTCATCCAATTCCGATTTTCCGTTTCTCCACCAAAAAAAAAAAGCGTGCCCCGCGCGCGTGCACGGCACGCGTGCCTTTTGCGGGGAGAGAGAGAGAGAGAAAGATCGATCGGCCACGTACCAATGCCGGAATGCCGAAAGAGCCCGGGAAGGGGGGTACGTTCCAGATTTTACGAGGCTGCGTTGGGGGTTTCCCGCATCGATTTTTTTTTCTTGCTTCTTACGCTCTCCTATACGTATCCGACGCGTCGCAGCCGTTGGCTGCCGATGACGGATGAAGCAATTTCTCGAAATTGTCAAAATATTGATCAGCTCCGGGGCTAAGCTACTTTTTCATCCCCGGCCGAAGCAGGATTAATGGTTATTATGTTCTCTCGTTCGATCGCGCTTCGCCGAGCGCCGATAAAAATATCCACTCGTCCGAATCGGCGGAAACTGCTTTCGCTTCCTTTTACGTCTAACGACGGCGGCGGCCGTCCGCTCGAGACAGTAACCTTAACTCTCCGTGAAACTTCTTTAACGCGCGCGCATCGAGTGTGTGCAGTCTGCGGCAAAACATCGCACAAATAACACCCGTCTGCTTTCGATAGTCGAACCAGAAGTACACACCGCGTTCCCGGATTCAATGGCCCGTGAAAAAAAAATTTGGCGCGCCGCGCCGTAAATCGCGCGCGAATCGTCGCTCGATGTATACGCCGCCGCGTATTTATCTTGGCGCTCCGCGTTAAATTGAGCCTTTGTCGGGATTTAATCGAGCGGGAGAGAGAACCCCGGCGCGCGTCTCCTTTTCGCGCATGGAGAGGCAGAGGGAGACGCGCGGCGATCCTTAGCGTCCTGTTTCGGCGTCAAAGGGGGGCTGTCGAACGCGGCCACTCTCTCGATCCCTTCGCTGCCGCCGACGAGGAGGTCGATGATTCGCCCGGCGAAGTTTGCTTTTTTTTTTGCACCTTTTTTGCACGGGACGCCTCTTGTGTGTGGATAAGCGGCCGCTTTGCTGCGCTGATTGATGATTCGGCGATGCGGTTTCGAAGGGATTTTGTAAAAATGGGGGATATTTTGTATGAAGAGCTGGAGTGGGAGTATTGGTTTAATTGGAATTTTTTGTGTTTCAGGTGAGTTTCTGTTGCTGTACGATTTCTTTGCGATTATTCGTAAGTATTTGATAAATTATCAGTGTTACCTTTTTGAAATGGAACGAAATATCATTTATATATACTTTTGTGTATTTTCTACAATCCAATTACAGCGTATTTCAATAACAGCGATGCATTTTTCCATTTCTGTATAGAATATTTTTGAAAATAAATTTATTCGACGTTCAAAACGTTTCCGGTAAATTTGATAAGACGCGGAATATAATGTACAAATACCTTCCGCGGCAGAATGTTAAACACGCGCGGGAGGCTATAAAAAAAAATAGTGCGCAAGAATTTATCGAATGCAATAATAGAAAAGGTGTACGTAAGGCCACAATAAAACGAGAGACTCGAGAGCCGAGAAAAGGGCGCCGGGTTTGTATAGCATGCAGTAAACACAAAGTACAACCGATACACCCCTTTTTTTTCTCTGTTCACTGTTTACGCGAACGATCGATGCGACACGTCAATGCATACGCGGAGATACTTTTTATTCATCCGCGCGATAGAAAATATATATACGCGCGCGCGCGAACGAATCAGACGCGCTCCGTTTGCGACGACGGTTATTAAACGGTTGAAATGCAATTATTCGCCGGGGAGCTGGGATAAAAAATCAATTTACGAAGGATAGTCGACGGCACTACCGAGCCGAAACACCTTACTTTCTTATTGCTATGAAATTATATCGAACAAAGTAAAACGATGAAGTATCCACAAGACGCTAATTCGTTTTCTCAGCGAATCTGTCGCGAATCTAAAACTGACGTTTGACTATTTAGCGCCAAAGCAAGTTTGTTTCTCTCCAAACCGACACGGCGGTCATCGACGTTACCTTCCGAGGCCTTTATACACACACACATCCCGAAAAAGGTCGCGGCGTCAATGTCGTATTCCCGGGGCCAACGTCACGAGATTCGGCATGAACGCGACGCGCGGCCGAGAGAGCGAATGTTCCGAAACATCACCGGCGGCGCCAAAGAGCGCTCTTTGCGTATTACGCGCGAAGTCGAACGTACATAAACAAACGTATATAGCACGGCATCGACGACTCGCGCGACGAGACGCTGTACGAGGAAGTGAAGATGGAAGGCCGAAAATAGAAGGGGAAGCATTGTCGGACGAGGCTGATTGTACGTGTAATTTAATGCATACTGTCTGCTTTCGAGAGCGTCGAGTTTTACGCTCTGCGGAAAATTAACGAGCCGAGTAGCTTGTATTATTTATTTTTTGCGCTTTAAATTTTACAAGTTTTAGATAAAAGACACTATATACTTTATACACTTTTTTTATTATAAATTTGTTAATTTCACGCGCAGCCAAACTGCGAATTATCGTCCGCATTGTTAGTAACAATGCTGCTTTCTCTCACTCTCCCCGCAATTCTCCCCGAAAATATTTAGATCCCGACAGATTACTCCATTGTCGTGCGCGAACAAAAAGAGGCGAAAAGTTCGAGTGTGCTCCTCTCGTGTGACAAATCGAGCCGAGGCGGAGGAAATTGGCGACGGGGCGCGCCGTCAAAGGGGATTTTCGGCGGCGGGGAGTATAACGGCGAGCTCTCGCGACTGCATCGCCCGGCTAGTCTCTCTCCTCCCGCCGTAATCCGCGACAAATTGCACGTCTGGTATTTATTCGTCTTCCTCCGTCTCCTCATTGGCCTCTTTTCTTCGCCGCGAGGAAGCTTTCTGCGGTTGGTCGGAGGTGTATAAGTAGATTTTTCTTGAGTTAAAGCACTTGATTTGCTTGAAATTATAGTATTTAGATTCGTACTTTATTGATGAGGGGTAAGGCGTTTAATATTTGTACAAAGGTGTTATTTCTTACATTATGATAAATGTAACCGGAATACAATGTAGTTTGAAAATCTGTCTCTTAAAGCTTAATTTTAATACGTTTAAAACGATATATCGCGATAGAATCTTTAATTCTTCTTATCTACAAAGTTTCGCTAATGACTGCAAGACAAGCCAGTTCCTCCTCATTTTTCGAAAAACTCGCCCATTGGTCGTCTCCCTTCAACACCTGCAAGTTTTCGAGCTTCGTACCTTCTTCGTGTTTATCTTGTTCTCTCTCTCTTGCCCGGCCTCCCTCCTTACTTTCTTCGCTGCCGTTGGCTCGGGTTTGTCTTTGCAGATCCCTTTTCATCGCGGCTTTGCTTGCCTTCCTCTTTCCGCCGCGGCTAAACTAAACAAACTGCTGTACGTACATACATATATACGTAGCTGCACTGGTCGATGGGCAGCGAAGTCCCTCGCAGAGAGTGCATTGTGAGAGGTAGATTAGTTTTTATCTGGCTCCTCGGCCGCCGCTTCGGTTTAAACTTCATTCGGTATTCGGGCTCCGCGCCGTCGGAGATGATCCACTTAATTCGTTAGCGCGCTTTAATTCCCGAGTATACAACACTTTGTTCATTTTTGAGTTGTGTTTTTTATGGATTTCGGCTATGCGCTCGCCGTAGATTCGATTCGGCGCGGTCGTGGACGCGCATAAGTCACGAGGTGGGCAGTGATTTACCGCGCCAACAGCTTTCCGATATTATCGAAAGCACACCGACTGTAGGCGTAAATACAGAAACGGCTCGCGAGGATTATTACCCGCGCATCGCTCGGAGGTTTATTAGTCGTGATTTTTGGAGAGAGTACAC
Source organism: Ormyrus rosae (assembly GCA_035047165.1). Taxonomy (NCBI): domain Eukaryota; kingdom Metazoa; phylum Arthropoda; class Insecta; order Hymenoptera; family Ormyridae; genus Ormyrus; species Ormyrus rosae. The sequence goes on from JAWWML010000032.1 coordinate 10,092,096, forward strand.
ATTTGGAATTGTGCTTGCAATTTTAAAACTTATACCCGATTCTCATTGGACGAGAGAGAAAATACGTTGCCACATTAATACGGCAAACCTCTAATGTAACGGCCCGGAAAAATCCCATCTCCTCGAAAATTAGAGGCGGGCAACCAAAAAAAAAAAAGTAGAAAGTCGCATTAAATTCTTAATAACGTAACACATTCAATTTCTCATCCCTCGCGCGGCTCAAGTGCTTACAGCGGCAGCTCGCTGCTCCAGCGGGGCCTCGGGGCAATTTCATTCCGCTTTTTGCAGCGCGAGAGCGCCGTACATAGCTGGCAAATTTAAAATGGCCGGGCATTTTTCGCGGCGGCGGCGGCGCGCGATATTTTTCACGCGGCGCCGCCGCTCGCTCGCGGAGATAGAGATTTATATGCGTTAAGCTCCTCTCTCTCTCTCTCGTCGAGCGGAAAAACGCTTCTCCTGTTTTTCGCTCCCTCGATCGAGAGAGAGAGAGCGCTCTGCTACCTACTTGCTCGGCGCGCCGCGCGGCGTATCTCCATTTTTCAGCGGCTGGAACAATTGATTTCTTCGTCCGGCGAATGAAGTTACGCGCGCCAAGCCGGACGAGTTGTTCGGGGCTCGATCTCGCGATGCTTTTTTTTTATCGGACTTTGCGGTGCTTTGTGCGGGTTTGAATTTTTCGGGGTGTTGGGGTTTGTTGGGGAATTAAAAGTAGCTCCCGCTGTAAATTTTACTAATGGATAAAGACGAGGAGAAGATTTTAAAAAACTTTTAGTTCGCAAATTAAAGTTGCTTCGCGCTGAAGTATTTTGTTCGGCTCGACTTGGCATAAGTACGCCGGGAGTACACAAGGCCCGATATCTTGGCCGATTCTCGCCGAGATAAAAAGGAAAGTTCTCGCGCTTCCATTGTCTTCACGGGCCATTCAGCGCTACTTTTTTTTTCTTCTCCTCGGTATACTCTAGTGCTGATTGGATGAGCTGCGAGTCCGAAAGTGAGAGAGAGAGAGAGAGAGAGAGCTTTGGCTCCTTTACTATTTTCCGAGGCTCCTCGTGCGCACTAACACCCCTTTCTCGCGATTTGAGCTTTCGCGTACTTGGGAACGCCGCGGATGAAAATAGATTTACACGGAATAGCCAATAAAAGCGTCGTTAAGCCTCAGTGGTTTTTAAGATTTCAGTTTGGAAATTGTTTAGCCAAAATAAAAGGACGTATTTTACATGCCTCTCCTAATTCAATAACCGAGGAGACGAAACGAGTTTTCCAATAACAAGCATTAAGCCTCTGATTAATCGCAAGAAAGGCGGCCGTTCGAGCGAAATATTTATCGCTCCATCGATCGGAGCTTTACCGAATTTATTAATTTCCCATTGAACGGGTCGGAGGAGTCCAAAATATTTCACCCGCGGAATCTCCAAAAATCCCACTTTACCCGTCTAATTACCCCTGCATAATTAAGTTTATCAGGGGCGAAATCTGTGCGCGGGCCGAGCAAAAGCGTATTTGCTCCATAAACAAGACTCGGCGGGGGCATTTTTGGCGAGCTTGCGGTTACCTCCTTCTGGCAAACTTACGTCCCGGCCGTAACGAGACAGTCGGAGGGGAGGGAGGAGGAGGCGTTGCAGCGAAAATTTGCATCCCGGCCGCATTATGCAAAGCGCTGCGCAATCCCGGCTGTTGACTCCCCGCGCGGCAGGCTTGAGGTATCATCGGGGGGGGCTTGACGCACGGCATCGGTAGCTTTCGGATTTGCGGATTTTATACTGTCGCGCGGAAGCTCTTTTCTGTCGATGGATCTTGCTTTAAGGCTCGATGTATTTAAATGGTCGACGTTTTTGTCGAAAATAACGGGGGGGGGTTCGCGTGTCGCGTCGAGACTCGCGAGTTTGATTAATATAAACTAAATTTGGTGGATTTTGCGAATGTCATTTGTATATCACTGAAATGAATTACGCAATTGCTTTATGAATATAATGTGAAGGGTAATACGAAATGAATTGACTTAATTTGATAAATACGTTTAAAAGCCATTCGCCCGATTTTGTAACATATTTGATAATACAAATTATATAGATTTTGGCATACAAGACACCGGTAAAAAATCGAAGCAAGTTTGACGAAACGTGCGGGGGAGCAGCACGCGCCTTTTTCCTAAGGCGAAAAATTTTAATAAACGATCTTAGAAGTTCCCGGAGGCCCGAAACTTGCCTCGTAACAATAAACCAGTTTTTCCCGAAACTTTTCTCTGCCTCCTTTTCATCAGATAATCAAAACGGAGCGATGAAGGTCCTAACCGTATACTTTTTTTCTACGCTCTCTCTCTCTCTCTCTCCCGACTCGTCGGCGCGTTAAAGGGGAAACTTTAAAAGTGGAGGCGTCGACTTATATTACGAACGTGAACAGTGCTTTTGAGGCGAAACCGAATATATTTTAAAGAAAGCTCGGCGGCCTAAAAACAATCTAAATCGTAGAAAAAGAAAAAAAAACGTTCGTAACTCCAAATTAGGAAAGCTATTAATCGCGACTCAATGCCCCTCTTCTCAGTTCGCGCTGGCAACTCTCTGCGCCCCGTTCCTTTTCCACTCTCCGCGCACTAGCTCTACCTCAATTATCGAAATTAGCCTCCCTCTCTCTCTCTCTCTCGCGTTCGGAGAGCTACACGCAATAACGCACGCGCACACAAAGCGGGAGCTCGAGGCAGGTATACACATAAACACACACACTCGGCGTCGGCTCAATTAAGCGAAGCGGCGCCGTCGCCATTGTCTCGCGAGCATTGTGTGTGCAGCCCGGTCCTGAATTATATCACCGCGGCCCCCCGGAGATGCACGACTTTCTTGCGGGCCTCTCCCCCCCTCTCTCTCTCTCTCTCTCTCGGTGTATTGCCTTTGCCTCCGTTACTCGACGCTGAGAGGTTTACGCGATGGGTATCGGATGCTTTGAGGTAAGTTTGCCGGGTGATAGGATTACAAGCCTCATTTCGGACCCGTTGTGTGTCGACGAGCGTTAATTGCGCTTTTGCAGGGCTCCCCGAGCGATTCGTTTTGCGAGTTCGAGCAATATATTGATGGTTTAAATTTTTATTAAACATCGTCAGCTGGATGAAGTACGTTATAATTAAGTAAATAAATAAACGTTAACCAAGAGTCGGAACTCGTTCAATTACGGGAAAGCACATAGCCCGCGTTCTCGCCAAAAACGTTGCAACCTCTTTAACGCGGAGCTCCCGAGCGAGACGCTCGAGAAGGATCGACGCCCTTGTAAGAGTCACCGCGGCGCTACGAATATATATCGAGAGGTATTCCGGGAGACGCGCGATTTCCAAGCCCTCCGGAGAGAGGCGCGCGCGCAAGCCGTCTCGGATATTCCGTCGACTCTTTGTTATTGCGGCTGCCGGCGCTATTTGCCCTCTGTCTTACGCTCCTTTCTCCCCGCGGCCCTTCGCCTCCTGCTTTATTTCTGTAGCCGCGCGCATTTTTCCCCGCATATCTTTTGGATTTACCGTCCCTTTCGCCGCCACCGTCGTCACGCTGCTTCGGTTTTCGTTTATTTCTCGCGACGTCGAGCTTTAATTGAATTTTCGTTAGCTATTTTGGAAATTTAATGTAAACCATTTCGCGTTAAAAGCCAAAGGTGCACCCAAGCACGATGAGCAAAACGAATCTTCGAGCAGCCGCGGCTACTTTTCTCTCCCGATAATCTACGGGCAATCCTTCCGGAATAATCACGCGTAGAAGCGAGCGTTTACGCGTGCGCCATTTGAAAGTCAAACTCGCACGCTCGCGCAAATTTACGCGCGAGCGTAGCACCGGCGTACGTCTCGACCTCGATTCTCGTCCTCGCGGAGATTCCGAGAGGAGGCGGGGAAAAAGAGAGAATCGCGCGCGCACTGGAGAAGCGTTACGCGCCGGCGGTTTAAAATATGCAAGAGCGGAGAGAATACGGAATAATCGATGAATTAAATGGAAGATGACGCGGACATTTTTATTGGGGTGATCGAAGTAGGAAAGGTATATATATTTAATCGCGGAGCGATGTAACTTTTTAGTATGATTTAATTCTGCAACTTTTGAAAATTTTCAGGTGTATATTAGACGAAGTTTTCTTAAATTAGTACCGAAATTATATCATCAATCCAATTACATCAGTAAATTGATATCATTGTTGCACCGAATTTGCAAATTACGAAAGGTTGCGAGGAATTTAAAATGGAAACTGCAACGTTTGAAATATTGGCACGGAAATGATAATTAGTTATTTATAATCCCGCTGTGCATAATAGTTTATAATTGCGGAATGAGATATATCGGATGAGAAGATAATCGGCTTTTGGTATATATATGGTCAAAATCAGTATTATTATCATAAAGCTTAACGCGTGTAGTCGATTTTATCTATATCTATTTTTGCTTTTGACTTTTGCACTCGTATATTTAACGCCCTCAATAATAATTAAGCATTCATCTGCATTTGCGAATTTAATTTTATGACATTCATTTCTCTCGCTTTCAGTATTCATCGAAACGCCGAACTCGAAGTGGATCGAAAATCATACTCCATTGATTTCGAACATATGCGGTGCAGTCAATATTTTCCGCCTTTTAAATTGATCATCGTAAAATCTGTCGCGCAAACACACACACACACACAGTCATCTCCCCGGTTGCGGGAGGATAAAAAGATAGAGTCGTCGATCCTCCCTTTTGGTCGATTTTTCGATCCGCCGCGTTAACGTCGAAGCGCGCGCCGGCCAGGACGCGCATAATTCCTCCCTCTCGAAATCCTCGGTGCTACGGCTCGGGAATATCTAATGCTGCGCGCATCGTCTCCTAAAGAGACCAAAAAGGAAGAGACGGAGCGAACGTGGCGAGTTCGCCCGATAAATTATATTCCCCTCCCCGAAGCGGAGCTTCGCGTCGTTTTCGATGGCTGATATAAACGGCAGTCGGAGGATTTCGAACGACGGCGCACCTGAAAACCTCTCTTGTTTGATGATTACGCGGATTTTCGCAGAGGGGACCTTCGAGAGGGCGAACTTACGGGGAGCTCCGAGATTTTAAAGAAATTCTCAGGTGTTGGAGAATGAACGTATCGTAGTAGATTTATTATTCGTTTTTTTCTCTGAGCTGTATTTGAATAGTAAACTTAATTTGCTATAAGGAATAATTAATTTTCTCTCTTACACGCGAAACTCTGCTCGACAACTAAATTACGGTACAAAACTTCAAGTAAGCAAATTCCAAACTCTCCTTGTAGCTTGCCAGCCACCGAAAAAGCCATCGAAAACGTCAAACATTTCGGCGGAAACGTCGCCAAACAAACTCGTCAACTTTTAATGACTCCCGCCTCAAAAGCCAATTTCCCCGGCAAAAAAGAAAACCCTCTCATCGCATCCACGGCAAAATGACGTCCTCCGCCCGTCGCGCTCGAATCTCGAAAAAAAAGGAGCGTCGGGAGAAAGGTGAACGAGCCGAGGGGCATCTCCGCCCCCGCCGTTCCACCTGCCTGCGCACGTAGCGAGGAAGGAGAAGAAGCCGCAGCTGTGCCCGCGCATTAATAATGGATAGATCGGCCAGGTGTAATGCGGCGGCGGCGGCGCTCGATTTCTTGCTGCTTTTATAAAGCCACTGCAGTGGTTCCGGTCCCCGCGCCGGTCGATGGCCCGCCTCTGCTCTTCGGACGTCACGGCTTTTACGAGCCGCGGAATTCTTTGCCACCGATGGTCGCCGGACAGACTTTATTTACCGAGGGGCGCGAGAGAAATGTGTGTCGGTGATTAGAGCGGCAAAGCAATTTTGACGTGATTATCGCCGCTGATTTTTTACGCAATTTTTAATCAACGCGTGCCGCGGCGCGCGGGAATTTTCGAAATTAAGACCCATTCGATCCTTCACAGGATTCCTAAACGAGGGCGAAATTGTCAAAAAAAAAAAAAGAAAAAAAAAGGATCCTCCAGCCAAAAAGCGTATCTTCGTGAAAGGAAGCCGGAGCGCAAAAAGAGAGCGGGAGAGCCGCACGCTCACAAAGGCGCACTTTTCAATTTTCAATTCATCATAGCCGCTCGACTTTCCCGTCGAATTCACTTTTTGTCCGCTCTCTCTCTCTCTCTCTCTCTCTCTCTCTCTGCCTTCCCATCTATAACGGTTCCTTTTCACCGCCTTTGTTTCATCCCGCGGATGCCAGGCTCATCGATCCCGAAGGTATCGCTTTCTCCCGTCGCGTTTTGTACACACGTCTCCCGCTCTCTGTCTCTGCCTCTTTATTCCTTGGAATCCGTCGCCGACCTTTGCATCGAGAGAGAGAGAGCTTTCTTCTGTTCTCTGAATATTCGCTGCGTACAAGCCGGTGTTCCTCCACCTCTGGCAGGATGATTCGCCTTTCGCGGATTCTTACGAGAACGACTTTTGCGACTGCCGCGCGTCGTTCGTTAAAACGCCAGACAGACGTTTCGGGTTCCGATCGATCCGCGCGAGAGCTGGTACAATACAATTGTAAGCTCCGCTTAAGAATTTAATCGCGTCAATTCGTCTCGGGGAACAAAGCGAGCTCGATAAACCTCGAGACACTGTCGCAGCTGCACGTATTACCTCAAGTAATCAATCATGAGCTGTTTACAGGATTCTTCGCTCTCGTGGAGAGAGGAGAGAGAGAGAGGGATCCCACTTGTAAGGAGCCGGCGTTTGCACTTGAGAGGGTGCTCGAGTGGCTGTTGGGTGTGTAAGCTTGCGGCGTTAAATGCTAATAGTGGAGGGATCTTGCTAATGGCAGACGGAATTAATCGCGTATATAGGCTGAAATACGTAATTATGTTTGGCCTCCGAATGAGGAGTACGGCTGACTATAGGCGGATCTGCCCTACTCTTCCGATGCAGTCGTTGTATATCGGACGTTTCCTCCGATTCCAAGACGGTCCGTTCCGCAAAATGAGGGGGGCTTTTGTCAACGGTAAAGTTTCACTGATATTATCGATCGGGCGACGGATAAGACGTTGTGCCTGCTCGTTGTTTCGTTCGGCGGCATCTTGCTTAAGAATACAGCAATTATTCGAGGCAGACTGCAGTTATGGTTGAGGGAGCAATACGGAGGAGCAGAAAATACATAAGAATGAAAGGAAGGGAAAACTGGAATATAAACGAGACCGTAAAATGTAAAGAGCAGCGAAGGACGAAATGTTGAATTGCAAATATGCAGATAAAGGGAGCACTATTTTTATTCCAAAAGTCGCGACTGAGCCGAGAAAATCTAGAAAATATTTGTTTGGGGATTCGATGTATGAAATTGTTAGGGAAACGAAAAGTGCGTTTTCTTATAGATAAGTGATAATAGCTTTAATGATAGATCGTGATTATTTTGTCATTTTGGGTCAAGAGTCAAAAATAATACAGCATTGAAATGTGTGAACGGTTCTTGACAAAAGCTGGTGAAAACTGGACTAATTAAAGAATCGAAAAAAAAACAAACAGTTGTAACTTTCGTAATCGCTCATTCTTTTCTATGATGTTTATTGAGAATTCATTTTTAATTGACAATTGAATGAGTGAAGGAAAAGACAATACTTGAAGGATAACAGATTTATTTTGTTGTATTTCAATGAATAAAAAAACGATACTTTTTTACATAAATTTTGCTCAATGAAACTCTGAATCCAAGAGGACTACATTACGTTCGAACAGACGACTTTTTCAGCATTCCGCAAGGCTCAATAAACAACGTCGTTCGTTTGAAAGTCTTTCCTCGCGACCTTTCTTAAACTAAATTAAATTTTTAATTAAAGCGTGGGAAATCGTTATTTGCTCTGAACTGGTTTTTTTACCTCTATTAGGAAATATTTCTGGAACGAAGGGAGACTAAAAATTGGACGTATAAAGTGGCTACTTGTCTAAAAAAGAGAGAAAAACAGAATGAAAGAGAGAGAAAGAGGAAGAGAGAGAGAGAGAGGATTTGGAAGAAAAGTAGCGGCTCAAAAGAGGCTGATCCGCAGCAAGATAAGCTTCGGGCAGAAATTACTCTATCGACTCTCCGCGGCGTCCGCGTCAATGCAAAATAAATTTTAATTTAAGAACTGGAAGCTGTCCGAGCTCGTTCACTGTATTATACTTACTTTATTTAGGATAAATTGCGTCTTCGACTTTAGAAAAATTGACTCGATAGAAACACTTTTTTTGTAAAAAATGGTGTAGAAAATAAAAGCAGACGGGAATTTGTTCCGATACTTTTATTTATCGCCGAAATCTGATTTTTCATTTATCTGAGTTCTAGTCGAGATCCACTTGACCCATTTTGTACCAGTAACTTCAATTAATATTATTTTTACATCGATACGTTTCGCTAGAATGAATTGTGAATTTAATAGAAAACACGACCTTCTTTATTTAGTCCGTCTCTAGAAAGAATCGTTCGATTTTTAGAGAGAAGTTGTCGACAATTGCAAAAAAAAGAAAGCTTATTTGTTTCAGGAAATGAGATTTTTGCTGGTCGGAAGAAAAATGAGTTACCGGTGAAATTATTATCGATGCGGCATTCAGAAACAACGATAGAAACATATAATTATGAGGCTTTAAAAAATATTCCTGCACTGATAAAAATCAGTAAACAATTGCGTTTACAAAAGCTCTTCTTGAAATAATATCTTATATAGCTATATTTTTGCTATTCAATCTTTTATTTAAATTCAATCATTTATTGTTATTTATATCAATGAATTTTCATAAACTCTTACAAGTTTCCTGTATATACATTTAATGAATGAATTTTTGAAATCCTTGCACACTTAACTACTGTGTAATTTATTTTACCTTCATTTAGAGACGACAAATTAAGCCAGATTGTAATTTTTTATACCTAAAAAAGTTGTGCATGGAATCGTACAATGCAATTAGTTGCTAGATGCGAATAAAAAATATTTAAAAAAAAACTAAACATGCTTTAATATTATTAAAAATAAGATTTGCTATTTGCCCTTCAAAAATTGAAATTATTCTTGGAAATAAGAATATTTTCCAACGTTTATTCAAATCCTACGTTGATATTGAAATTTTGTTTACATTCTGCAAAGTCGACACAGACGATGAATCGTTAGAATTCACAAGTAGCAGTCAAATTATCAAACAGTTTCGATCGGACTTTACTTACGATCGGACTTTACTCATCAAATTTCTTGTTCTTTAAATTAATGATCGCCGCATCGACTTGTTTCTCCTGATCTCGCGGTCATTCGCATTCGAGCGCAGATTTCGGAAATTGAATTTTTTTCGCGTGTGGGAGAAAATAAAAAAAGAGCCCAATGGCTTCGTCCGCCAATTCAGTGCAATTCACCGCAATTAAGGCTTCGTGCTCCGATTCGAGTTCGGACGGGGAGCCAGCACCGAGACTATCGGACAGTTTTTTGGAAGACGAATACCGGAACGAAAAGGAGGACGACGACCAAGAAGACGACGACGAAGATGTGGAACGTCACGAGGAACCAGTCGTGATCAGAGGCTGCAACAAATACTTTAAATTCACAGCAATAATGGCGGCAATAATAATAGGATTATTTTTCACGATAGTGATAGTGTTCATATATCAAAAGCTAACGATGAAAGATTGAACGACCTTCGGTAACTGTAAAGCCAAAACCGAAAATGGCGCCAACGAAAAAAGCCGCTGCTTCGAAGACGAAGATGACAGTTGCGAGCCAGTCAAAGCTTCCAGTTCGAGTGGTGAACGAACAAAGGCTAAAGCTACAACATCTCGTGCTAATAACAAACTTCAAAATGACATAAGTAAGTAAATTTTTTTAATGCGACAACCATAGAATTTTTTAAATTTTAGTGTTTTATTGTAACATGAAGATATTTCGGTTTATAAAATTATTCAAAAATGTTTTGTTCCAAACGCGAATTTTACAATATATATGAATTTGTTTGTAAACACAAATATTTCGTTTTATTTTATTTGTAGTTGTCGAGGACAATTAAATCTTAATATCGCTGGTTCAAACTTCTGGTATTGGGGCTCACTCTGGACGCTACTTCAAGTTATCTGACCAACTAAAATTAGAATTGCAAGCAGCGGCAAAGAAAAAAAATGCAACTACTAAAAAACAAGAAATAGGAAAATCGCAATCAAAACCAAAACAAACAAGTCAATGAAACTACAAAAAGAAAAATGGCAGTCGAAGTACCCAAGAAAAAAGCCAATATTAATACTTTCTTAATAATAATGTTTTTAAAAATACTGTGATCTTTAATAATAATTATAAATTATTAATAATAATTATTAATTATTATTAATAATTATTATTATTTAATGGAACGAACTCTCATTACAATAATTTTTAAAAACACTTTTTTTACAAGTATTTGTTATCATAACTAAATTATAAAGTATACGACGTAATTTTGTTTTATATTCTTATATATATGACTATAATATTTAAGTATATATTATTTTAAAATGTTTGTAATTAATAAAACTTGACTAAAAAATCGTGCTCGAATAAAGTCACGTGTTCTTTATTTTCATAGGAAATTAGTACTGTTAACTTTGCTTATTTTCAAGCTAAGAAAGAACAACCGAAATCCCCAGGAAAAAAAAGTTAATACAGCAACCAAAAAAAAAGTATGGGTTAGTTTAATTTAATTTTTAGAAACACTTATTTTAATACTTTCCAAGTGTACAAGAATCTTTGTATTTTAATCGATAGTTTGAAAAATTTTCGGTACGTAAATCGGCGGGGCGAAAAATCGATGTAGCCCCTTTTAAAAATAGCTGGCAAACCCGGTACTCTTATCGCGTCCGGAGTTAAAAATAGCTGCTACCGTCTTATGCACTCGAACCCATTTCGGCGCCTCCCTCCCCGCGAAGCGGTTTTTCTCCGAGAGCCAAGAGAGAACGAGAATAAAAGAATCGCGCTAAAGGATATACAGTGGCGCAAAAAAAGGAGACGAAACTTGGCTAATTGCAGCCGGATAATCAAGGCGGTCTGTTTAGTTAAGCGAGGAAGAACCATATCCTCGAGGCCGATTCTCGAGCGGCGCGTAATCCCTTTGAGGTGGAGGAACTGCAAAGTTCGCCGGCAGGGTTATCGAACTCTCGCTTTCTTTCCCTTTTTCTTTTTCTTTCTTTTGCACCGCGCCGCGCGGTTGGCTTTTTATTCCGGGGTCCTTAGTTATTGCCGGGGCGTTATCTCGCCCGGGCATTAAAGGGCTTAAGCACTTTGTAAATATTGTGCGAAACTTTCGTTACCAGCGAGAGCGTTTCGAAACAAAGCGAAGAACGGATTGCTGTTCAGAAAACGGTAATGGTTGTTTTCGAAGCGGATAAAAGGATGGGATTGTTGGATAATGCGCGAGTGGTTAAGAAGTTTCAACTGCGGCGCGATACTTCATTGTAAAGGCTGAAGATTATCAGTTTCTAAGAGGCAGACTTTTTGTCTTTAAATATTAAGGATTTGTAATTTTGTATTATTATATCTTTCTTTATAACAGTAAAAATACATAAACCGACTAAATAATAAATAAATTTAGCGCATCATCTAATAAACTTAAATCTTCTCTTGGAAGTAAGCCTCTAAAGACATACAATCACACTTCGAGACCAATTTTCAATCATCAATTTTGACTCCCCCTTCCGAATTTTCACTCTCATCGCCCCCCACCTCTCATAGCCCGTAAAATAGACTCTCGCGCCCTCCGTCGCCCAATTAACGATCCCGGCGGATAACCGGGGACTTTTCCCGCGGAAAATGGCGAATAAAGTGCCAGCGGCCCGCGCGCGTCTATTTTTAGCTCTAACGATTGCTCGCGCCGCGCGCTCTCGCGCGCAAGTGCGTTCGCACAAAACGGTTATTGATGCGTCCGCGCGCCGCCGCCGCTTCTCTCTCTCTCTCTCTGTCGTCGAACGCTTGCGCAGTTTTAACGCGCGCGCCGGCGAAAAGTCTCGCTCTCCGGCGACGATGCCCCCTTCGCTGCCGAGCCGCGCGCGGACACGCTGATCGCGAGAAGAGAGAGAGCTGCGAACGGTCGCGGGATAACGCGATTTTTCGCGCGTGCAGCTACTGCTTCCTGTTTAGCGGCGAAGGGCCAATGGGAGATTTTGATGTTTTTAGGCGGGTTGGAGTTGGTTTAACTTATTTGAAATATTAGGTAAATAACATTGTGTAAATTGGGAACATCGAGCAAGTCTGGACAGAGTTAAACATTGTATATGTATGAATATTGTATGAAGTTTGTTGTTTTGCTAACTTTCATTGTAATACTATTCGCCGGGGATAAATACGTTAAATTTCTTGCAGTTGCCGCAATATATTCGCAATAATAACGCATATTAAGTACGTTCGCTAATTTGTAAATGTCAGAGAAAAGTATGTATTATTCATGAAATAATTGTGTATTAAACATCTGTTAAATCGTGTCTCAAAGAATATAAAAAAAAAACACTCCGAACGACTAAAACTATATACGTACTATATTAGGCTTAATCCATTTAATTAAACATACACCTCTAAAGCAAAAGTTTAACGAAACAAATAGTTTTAATCGCCGGCTTTCATTCAAAAAGCTATAGCGACGTAATCAGAGCGCAGTAAGCGTCGATGCGTTTGATAGGATTAGAGGTGTGCATATTACCACCGAGCTAATCTGTATATTTGTGTGTCTGTGCTTCGTTCCACCTGAATATCAAGTGTATTGCGAATTAACTGAATAATAAGATTGCTAATGATCACTTGGGAAAGCTAAGATTCACCTTATACTTCGTTGTTTTGGAAAACATGATTAGTCCTTTGTTAAGCAGCATGTTTTTGAATACGTTTTACGACTCGAATTTCCGGCTACTCAATTATTAGTATAAATTAATCAAAGAGAGGCAAAGATGAAGATAGATTGAACGAGTGATTTCCGATTCGTTAAAAGTTCGCGAAACAACTGCGCGAGACTCAAGCAGACGAGAGGCTATATACCGTTTCCTTCTTGTTATCTTTACTTCGAAAACTTGTTAAAGAATCATTAAAGAAGCAGCCAAGACAAAGAAGCCTTCCGATATTCAACGCGCATTTAAAACCCGATACCTTTGTCGGACAACAATTTAAACACGGATTATATTATCTTTCTTTCCTAACTAAAATCGCTCGATGAACATCTCGCATAATAAATCATCGCGAAGGACAGACAACTTTGAAGCACCGAAAAATTAGCCATCGGAAGCTCGGTTAATCGGGCGATCGGACTCCAGGATGACGTCCTCCCTTTCTCGAGCGTCGTTCAATTGTCCGTCGCGGAAGAACTTCCTCCGAGCCCCGACAAAAAGCAGCTGCGCTCCTTCGCGGGAAGAGGGTTGCCGGACTCGCCGTCGGATTCCAATTTCCTAGGGGAGGCTGCGCCTCGAACCTCTCCAACTTTCTCCGAGGTCATTCGACCTTAATTGTGCTGCGTCCGCGGAGCCGCGTGTGTATATATCGGCTTTCTCGTTAGCGGCGGGGCTCGATCGCGAATCGACTGCGGTCGCTGCCCGTTTGCATTTGCCGAGGAGGCTTGTCTCTGTGATGTCGAGTGACTTGCGTTCTTGGCTGTTGAGGATCGCTGCTAGTTACTAAGTTTCATTGCATTTCCGCTGTTGGAAGTCGTGAATTAAACGACTGCTTTTGTAATTCGTAAACGGCCAGAATTGTAGATATTTGATATGTTTGTTTTTACGTTCTTCATTCAATTCATATATATATATGTTCGAGGGTCCATCCCTGGTAGAATTTCCAATCTTTAAAATGGCCATGAAAAATGGCCATTTTTCGTATATTAATGTAAACGATTTTTCAAATGGTTTTCGAGCATTTTCAA